>JAADXK010000794.1:0-15420 GCA_023337805.1 Globisporangium barbulae | reverse complement strand
TGAGTGTGCTTACATTTAGCTACATACTTCGCTTGCTATCCGGACTGAAAGCCTCACCCCTTGGCTAATTCAGTCCATTCTCCAAGCCGATCTATTGCATTCACGCCAGGAGTGTTATTTTGGAAACTCCACTTTATCACAACTGGTGCGCGTGCCCAGATTGGAGCATAGGTACTGTAAGCGCGCCTACCATGTCACAGAATTTGCCTGACCAGGCTATGCCTGAAACCTCATTGACTCGCTCTCTCAGAGCCTCCTCGTCGCAACAGAATCAAGATCAAGTACAAGCTTCAGGTGGCAACGGTCCCAGCTCGCAAAGCTATCCGGCTGCTAACGTCCAAGCTCAAGCACCAGGTTTCCAGACGCTTGGCTACCACGCCCAGCTGCTCATCGGACCCCAGGAGCCGGAGCTCGACGTATCGCTACCACTCCACGACGCCGCCAACGCGTCGTTGTACTCCCAAGTGTCTTCGACTGCTGCGGAATTCTCCGTCGCAAGCGTGAACCCAGCTGAAGCAAGCTTCGCCAATCCTGTGACGGCTAGCCAGGTCTCCAACGTCACCAATACTTTCGCTCAGTTTTCTGACGGGGGTTTGGTTCAAGCGCCGACTGAAGCCACACCCGCAGGTCAAGCTGCTCGAGCTCCGCCGAAGTCAAAGAAGCAGACAAAAGAAGCGTTGCGAGAACGTCGCATGCTGATTCGTGCTGCCCGCGAAAGCTACGAAGACAAAGCCCCGATGCCCGTCACCGAAAGCAGTTTACCAGCGTCGACGTCGCCTGGCTCCAAGCCCGCGACAGCCAAGTCAAAGAAGTCAGTCCGTGCTCAAGTGGTCCCCGGCTCTGACGTTCAAGTGGATGAACCAGTGAACCCTTCACGAAGCTACACCGAAGCTGACCTCCAGCGTCTTCTGCAAGAGCAGCGAAACATGATCGAAGGTTGTCAGCTCGTCCGTGTACAGCCGCAGCAGATTGTCCAACGGTCCGAAGCTATGAATGCGACTATCCAGCAACAGCTTGTCCAAGCCGAAGCTAGTCGTGCGTTACAGTCCCAGCAAGCCTTGGGCCAGCAAGCTACCGTACGCCCTGCGTCGGCCCTGCCAATTGCGTACGAAGCTATGCCTCGGCTACCGCCGTCTGCAACTCCCCAATATCCAGCCATTATGCCCCAGCAGGCAGCTGGCGCAATGGATTTGTCGATGGTGTCAACGTATCCGACACGTCGTTTCGGCGATGCGACGATGGCTTCAGTTCAGGCTCCAAGTGTGATGGACATCACCATGCTGTCGCAGATGGACCCAACCCGCCTCGCATTGCCTGCGCCAGTCGCGCCTATGCGGCTCCAGCTCGGTCCGAATGGACTGAACTCCATGCAGAACTTCCAGCTGACGAACGCAGCTTTTGCTCTGAATACGCTTCCAAGCAGTCAAAGAGTAGAAGCTACCCCGTACCCAGCGTTGGATCACGCGTTTTCGGCTTTGCAGCCGCGAGCTACCAGCGGCCCCAGTGAACAGTACTGGCACTACGTCTACAACGCGATCGACCAAGCGGTGAACAAGTGGAACGCTGTCGGCTACGTGCGTGTGCAGCCTACTGACCCTGGTCAGTTCGGCGTACTTGACCAGCTTCGTCTGCAAAAGTATTACGCTTCAAGCTATGCTACTGCATCGGTGCTCGCTCAGACCACGTCATGGTTGTCCCGTCTGCAGGCGGTTAGAGTTACCGCTCCGCGCCTGCCTGACATGAACCTGTTTGCGATCCCGTTCGACCAGTTACCAGTCCGCGACTGCGTAGCTATTGTCCAACAGCTACTCATCGAGTCAGGCTATGCGTTCGACAATCTGGTTTCGACGTGGAACCACCAGGGAATCGAAGCGACTTTTGCCCGTGCGACTATATCAAGCGATTTCAACGGATTCATGCATTTGCTGAGACAAGAGCTGCAATCGTGGGAAGATGTTCTGCGCATCCGAGCGCTACAGCTTCAGTCAGCCCCGTCTGCCCAGGCGATTGGGTTTCAGCACACGCCATCGGCATCGTCGGAAATATCAAGTATTCATGGGACGCACGAGACGCCACCTCGGCTAAACGCAATTCACGGCTACTTCACTGACAGTCCTTCACTGAGAAGCGAAGCTAGCGTAGCAGGTGCTGCGGCTCACGTCTCAAACTCTTCTACGGGTTCGCCTGGTGTAGCTTCTACGCCTGTCAGCATCGTCATGATGAATCGAGCAGAAGTTACACCGTCGCCAGTCCCTGAGGAAAGTGCGACGGCCATTGAGGTAGATCACTACGCTACCGGTGAGAACGCTGATGCGACGCAGAGTCAAGCCGAGTACGAACTGGCGCGGCAGGTTGCTGAAGATAACGCTGCTCGAGTCCAGATTGCTCAGGCGCAAGCCGTTCAGCTCCGAGCCGCACAGGCTCAGCAAGCGCAGGCGCGTGCTCAAGCTCAGCATAGCTTCGCTCAAGCCCAAGCGCAACAGGCGCAACTCGAACAAGCTCGGCTCACCTCGGCTCCACCCAGTTTTGCTCAGTTCCAGCCAGGCTATGTGTTTGGTGGTGTTCCTCCAGCATCTGCAGCTGTGAATCCAGGGCTAGCATCAGCGCCGACGGAGTTTTTGCCTAGAAGCTCAGCACCCGTTGCACCAAAAATCAGCGCGGCTGTCCCCAATCCCGAAGTGCGACTACCGCAGCAGCGAACTTTCATCCCGCGCAAGGCACTTGCATCTTTTGACGGGTTAAGCTCCACGTCGGAGAGTCGCCGATGGTTCGAAGACTATCAGTACCTCGCGATCAACGGTAGCTGGACTGCAGCCGAGAAGTGCCGCAACCTGAAGATTTTCTTGCGCGGATCGGCTGAAGCGTGGTACCTCCAGCTTGGCAGAAGCACGACGTCAAACTGGGAAGAGCTCGAAAAGGAGTTCAAGCGCGAGTTTGTCACGCCGAAGGGCACCCCGATGGAACGGTATTACCAGCTAGTCCAAGGTCGTGGTGAGACAGCGCTTCGTTACCTTTGGCGCCTGAACGTCGCGGCTCGAGCGGCGAAGATTTCGTACGAGTCCGCTGACGGAATTCGACAGCACACGCTTCGTTTCCTACGGACGTTGACTGACGCCGACGTGAAGCTAAGTCTCCGCGGACGTGATTTCGCGTCGATGGAAGATTTGAAGCGCGCTCTGGTGACGATCGAAGAGCAGGTGTATGTGCCGCATCCAAGTGAAGCTCGAGCTACCAAGGTTCGCATCGAGGATCCAAAGAGCTCTCGTCTGAAGGATAGAAAGCCAGCGTATTCTACGGCTAAGACCTACAAGGTCGCGTCAGCCTGTACCGAAGCTAGTCAATCTGAAGACGAGCTCAGCGATTTTGAAAGCGAGGCCTCAGCCAGCGAGTACGACTCGGACGCCGATTACGAATTGGATGTTTTTCAAGTGTCGAGTGCGCCAAAGGGTAGCTTCGACTCAAAGGGTCCCCGTTCGTCTAAGCTACCTGGCCCGAAGCGAGTTCAGCCAAAATTGAATCCAATGTTTCGACCTCAATCACCACTGCCGAAACGCGACAAATGCGGCGAATGCGGGAAGTCGGGCCATGCGGCTACTTCCTGCTGGGCGAAGCTAGTGTGCTCGGAGTGTGGTGGCACTGGTCATCCAGGCGACCGCTGCTGGCGTAAGTGTGAAGCATGCGGAAAGCTGCATGAGCGCGGCGAATGCGAAATCCAAGCCGTCATGACCGAGCTCGATCGCTGGTACCGCGCGGAAGGCAACAGCGCCGGCTTGCCGCCGAGCGTGTTGCGTCATCTGAAGACAATGCATTTAAACGAATAAGCTCGCCGGATGGGAGTCCGGTACGCGACGAGCGACCTTCCCAAAGCAGCGTGACTGCTTATGCATATCTTGGCTCAGCCACTGCATATGAAGAAGATAAAGGCGGTAACGAATCCAATCCACCCGTCGATTCTGAAGCTATGCAGTCGACCGATAAAGCCATTTGTCTGATGAACCGCGCACACCCCGATCCCGACTTCAGCTATCAGCACGCTTTCCAGCTCAAACCTGGCGAGCGACGCGGATGGTGGGCCTTGCATCCCGACGACGACTCGAAGCCAGCCATTGCCACTGTTCGAGGCGCCGTCTGCAATCATCGCACAGTCATATTGTTGGACAGTGGTTCCACTACCAGCATCTTGAGCTACGACCTTGCGCGTAGGTTAAAGCTCAAGCTGACGCGCGAAGAACGGCTAAAAGTCAAAGGCATCGGTGGCGTTACCACGTACATTGACGCCCGAGCTTCGATCAAGCTGACGCTCGGATTGAGTCTCGTCTATTATCTGGACATTTGGGTCGGCAACATCGGCGAAGGCATCGAGTGCCTGCTAGGAATGAACTTCATGGTTGCAGCTGGCGTTCGGCTAAGTGCACACAACGGAAATGTGCACCTCCCCGATGAAGAGCTAATACCGCTGATGAACAAGCCGTTGCTGCCAGCTTCGGGTCTGGAGCTCCCAGTTGTGACGAACGAGCATCGTATACTCCGCCCCGGCGAGTCCTTCATCGTTCCCATCAGCTACGGTCGCCATGACCCGCGTGTGTTTGAGCTATGGCTTAATCGCCGCTCGGGATGGGTGACGACGGCTCTCTACAGACATAGCCGTTACCCAGTCGCAGTCAAGGTTACCAGCGTATGGCGCCAGAAGGTGGACGTTGCTCGGCGATCGGTACTCGCCAAGCTTGTCGAAGAAGGCTACTTTCCAGGCGAAGATCGCTTCGTGCGGCAACACTCTCGTAAGTACAAAGAGTGGCAGCAGCTTGCGTATGAGAACGAGACATCGCCTGAATTTCGGCGTCGCCAAGCCGTAGCTGATAAGTTGTACGAGCGAGAGTTGCCTCCCGCGGTTGAGCGTCGAAGCTACCCCACTCCTCGAAGCATTTTGCGCCGAAGCACGATAGCAGCGGGCAGCGCGGTCGGTGGGCCATCTCATCGAGAGAACGACGCAACTGGCAAACCGGTTACGAGCGAGCTTCCATCCTCAACCACGTTGGTAACAGAAGCCAGCCCCGGCTACGGTGATAGCAATTCACCGTTCGCTCACGACGACCGTCAAGGTTCGCACGGCGGTGACTCTGGCGTCGAAACTATACCTTCGGCTGACGCTACGATTATGCTGCTTGATTCGGCTGACCGTCTGCTCAAGGAGCTTGGAGTGGCTAGTGATGAAGCTACACTACAGCCTGCCGTGATCGTCGCGTCTTCTGATGAAGCTACTCTCTTGTCAGCCAAGACCGCCCTACTTCTTGACGCAGCCGACGAATTGTTGAGGAAAGTGGAGACCGGCGTGCCTGCAGGCGAGGCAGCTTCGGTAGACGAATGCGCGTTCGATGAAAACATGTTCGAAAGAGCGTGCGACAAAAACGGCGAAAGGCAAGGGGTGGAGACATCATGCGATGAAGAACTTCCAGCGATGACTACAGCGGTCGCTGAGCCGACCGATTCTGCAGCTGCGTTGCCAGGGATGGCGTCCCGCAATGAACATTTGCCGGATCCACCACCGGAGCCAGGTGATCAGCCTCCAAGGTATTTGTCTCCCAGCCTAGTAGGAACCTCGTTCCGAACGCCCACAGATCAGCTAGCATGGACGTATCATGTCGCTGCGGTCGCCGATCAAGAAGTTACGCAGGAGACAGTCTTCTATCACGAAGGATCTGATCGAATTTTGCTCGACCAACTGAAGGATCAACTTGCAATGCTTCCAGACCTGGACCAACTTGATCCCAAAGCAGATCTCGATGAGGCTGATGTGGGCGAGCAAGATGAAAACACTTCCGAAGAAATGGCCAAGCTCAAGCGGATTCTGAAGCGGCATGGAGTGGCGTTCTTAGGGCATGGTAATGCCTTGCCAGAACCCGCTCGAGGTGTCATCTGCGACTTGGACGTCGGCGACGCGAAGCCAGTAGCTCAACGTGCTCGGCGAATTCCCGGCTACTTGCTCGAAAAAGTGTTCGAATTGTTGAAGCGCCTGCTCGAAGCCGGTCTGATTGAGTACTCCTCGTCAGCGTGGGCATCGCCAATTGTCATTGTGATGAAGAAGAACGGCCACGACATCCGGTTATGCATCGACTATCGACTGGTCAACCAGCTGATCAAGCTGATGAGCTACCCACTTCCACTGATCGACGAGCTGCTCGACAACTTCGAGCACACCATGTGGTTCTTGAGTTTGGACATGGCTAGTGGCTTTTGGGCCGTGCCGATGTCTCTCCGAGCGAAGTTGATCTCCGCCTTCATCTGCCCTCTTGGACACTTTCAGTGGCTCCGAATGCCGTTCGGCTTGAAGAATGCGCCGCTTATCTACCAACAGATGCTCGACAACTGTCTGTGGGGACCACTTCGACTTTCACCGGCGGAAGAGGTGTTCGTTGACCCAGAGGTGCTAGCTTTCCTGAAGCTATCGATCAACGACCCAGTCAACGTGAAGGGGCGACTGCAGGTATTGCCCAGCGGAGCGTCCGCGAGTAAAGCTAGTCCTTCGCTGTTGTCCAACGGAGCCTCGTTGGTCGAAACTACCCGTCAGGCCGTGTCAGTCGAGACGCTCAATGTCGAGGCTACTCCTCAGCGGTCGCCTTCCGAGATGTCAGATGTCGAAGCTACCCTTCAGCTCCCGTCTCCCGAGATCTCTAGTGCCGAAGCCAATTACCAGCTCTCGCCAACCACTGACGCACTCATCGAAGCTACGTCGTCGCTTGCTCTGCAAACCTCCGAAGGATACCAGACAGTGTTCCAGCTTGGCCGTGTTGCGCCAAAACATCTCGGACCAGTTCTGAAGCGAAGCTCGTATATCGATGATATTGCGTACGGTGCTGCGTCCTGGGACGAGATGTGCGAAGTGCTGGACAAGCTCATGTATCGGCTACGGTATTGGGGCATCACCGTGAGTCTGCCAAAGAGCTCGTTCGGAAAGCGATCCATCCCGTACCTATCACACACGGTGGGACGACTGGGTATCGAAGCTACACCTAAGATTGTGAAAGGTCTCAAGGAGATGGCTTTCCCGTCATCTCTGAAAGGCGTTCAATCATTCCTGGGTAGCCTGAACTATTATCACAAGTTCATCGAGGACTTTTCGGTAGTAGCGTCAGTGCTCTATGAGTTAACGGACGACCAGATCAAGCGCGGCCGCGATTTGGATCGTGCTAAGCGAGCTTTTGCTATCCTGAAGGAGAAGATCATCGGCACGCCGTTGCTTCGACATCCAAGCCGTGAAAAAGCGTTCGTCGTGATCATCCACGCCAACGCGTGGGCTATAGCAGCCGTTCTCGGTCAAGAGTACGATGGGGTCATCCAGCCTGTGCGCTATACCGGCCGAACACTACATGATGCAGAGCTACGCTACCACCAGTCGGAAAAAGAAGTGCTAGCGCTATTGCGTGTGCTTCACTCCTTTTACACCCTGGTGGCTGGGCAGCACATCAAGGTGTACACGCGTTATTCGGTTTTGAAGTGGCTGCTCAAGTCAAGGACTCTCCAAGGACGCTGCTTACAATGGGCAACGATGCTATCGCCGTGGTCGCTCGAAATCCACCAAGTTCTGAAGGATGAAGACGGGCTAGCCGCCATATTGGCAGCGAGCATTACTCCCCGAGAAAAGCTAGACGAAGTCGCCGCCGATTTGATTCCGCTGAAAGGTACGCGTGTGAAAGCACCGCCAATCAGTCTCGAAATGATCGACGAAAACTACGACGGCTACCTGCTTAGCTTTGATGGAGCTGCAAAGCTAAAGTCAAACAGCGGCAGCGCAGGCTACGTAGTATGGAAGCTACCCCAGTGGAGGGTCGTTCGAGCTCAAGGCATCCACCTTACTGACGTGACTGTCAACGAAGCTGAGTACAATGGCATCCTCGCTGGTCTCGAATGCGTAAAAAAGATGTGTGTCTCGGAGCTCGTCGTTGTCGGCGACTCTCGGATCGTGATTCAGCAGGCCCAAGGTCTGATCGCTTGTCACCAGGATCATCTGAGGCTGCTGCTCCAGAAGTACGAGAAGCTAGCAGCGTCGTTCACGATGTTGCAACTGATCCACGTCAAGCGTGAGTACAATGGGTCTGCAGACTACCTGACCAGCAAGACGCTTCGGTTAGGGGCGTCATGTAGCATCGAGACCGACGAGGAGCTAGAGCTGCTGTGCGGCCTGAACCGAATTCACGAACGAGTGCAGAAGCCTGTTGGAAGTCAGAGTGACGAACCTATTCAGTCGGCTACAGCCCTCAGAGTGACAACACGTGCCAGGCAAGCTGAAGCTACCGTAGTAGAAGGCGTACACGCAGAAGCTACTCCCGTAGATCCGAATCCCAGTGAAGCCACAAACGTCCAGGAACAGATCGCTGATGAGCGTCGAAGACGCATGAACCAGAACCAGGATGGAGACCCCGAGCTCCGAAAAATCAAGTTATATCTGCGAGGCGACTTGACGCAGCTGTCGGCGAAGGACGTGCGCAACATCGTGAAGATAGCCGACCGCTACGTGCTAGACGCTGACGACACCCTGCTCTACTTGAGTAAAGCTGCTAAGGGACGCCCCAGAGTTGATTCCGAGTCCGCGCGAGTTGTAGCTCCCAGCAACCTCCGCGCCGACATCCTGCACCAGTATCACGACGACATGCAAGGCGGACACCAGGGCGTTAATCGAACGTTCGAGAGGCTACGCCAAGAGTTCCATTGGATTGGCATGTACGCTGATGTGGAGAAGCACGTGCGTAACTGCGTCGATTGCGAAACTGGAAAAGGAGCGCCGAGAAACCCGGGGCCATCGCCTGGAAACATCCTCGCCACCTATCCATTTCAGGCGGTCTCCATGGACTTCGTGCTTCCGCTAGCTCCGTCATCCCGTGGCAACACAGCGTTACTTTTGTTCCAGTGCATGTTTTCGGGCTACTGCATGTGCAAACCGATGAGCTCGACCACTGCACAAGACGTAGCCGAAGCTTACGAAGAGATGGTGTTCCGGCGCTTCGGTGCTAGCTCTATCATTCGCCACGATCGCGATCCTCGCTTTATGAGTGAGGTGTTCAACTGCTTTCGAGAAATGATGGGTAGCCGACAGCGAGCCACGCTTGCTTATCGGCCTCAGGCAAACGGCCAACAAGAGCGCTCCGTCCAGACCGTAGTCAACAGCATCCGCGCCTACATAGCCGCGCCGAATCAGGACGACTGGGACGAAATCGTCGAGAAGCTTATGTGGGCATTGAACACCTCGTTCGATGCTACACGTAAAGAGACTCCATTTTTCCTCGTCCACGGATGGGACGCCAAGACCACGATGGCAGCTATGATGACGAAGCCACCAAGACCAGTCGACCAGCTAAGTGCGTATCTGTGGCGTATCAAGGTGCAGCGCCAGTACGAGTACGCCGTCAGTTGGGCCAGAAAGCTACAGTCAAAGGCTAAGCAGCGTCGCGCCGAAGCGCAGACTCAAGCGTGGGAGAAGCTAACCGATCGACTCAAGCAAGGCTATGAGGTCGGCGACGCGGTGTGGCTCTATTTGCCGCGCGTCCGACCAGGTTTGAGCAAGAAGCTAGCCCATCTGTGGCATGGCCCATTCCGCATTGTCGGAAAAAGCAGCGATTTCAGGTGCAAGCTGAAGATACCTGGCACTGACTACCGCGTGTACCCATGGGTACATGTTAGTCGTCTGAAGCCGCGTGCTCTCGAGCCTGAACGACCGCAAGCCGAGATGCTGCAAGTGCCAGTCGACTCCGACTTTGACGCCGCGCTCCTGCCAGAGGATAGCTGGGAAGCCGATGAGCTAACTGGCGAGTTTGAAGTGGAAGCTATTCACGACGTGCGATGGCGGAAGAAATCGAGGACGTCAAGGCGCGCGAAAGAATATCAAGTCAAATGGAGAGGCTATGATAATTTGGACTGGGTTCCAGTTCAGAAGCTCAATTGTGGCCGGCTGCTGTACGAGTTCGACCAGGGAGCGAGGGCGCGCGCAAGGTTTCAAGCCATGCAGTCGTCCGATGACGGAGCATCCGAGCTCTAGAGCTCTGTTCGCATCACGCGAGAAAGAAAAGAAAAAAGAAGAATTACATTTTGACCGGGTGTTTACATCCTTGAAGACCCAGAAGACCCTACGAACCAAGAACATGAAAACTACGAGACACGAACGAACATTCGTCTCGGCGCTGCAGGAAGAAGCATACTCTGAAAGTTCTCCACCCGTTTGGATGAAGCTAGTGGGTAGCCGATGAACAGAGCGCTCGTGGTGGCCAGCGCTGCCAGCCAAATTCGTCAGCGCCTCGGCGCGCAGGCTCACAATAGCTGGTGTTCACCGTGCAGTGTACACTTCTGTAACGTTTGAAGCCACAAGCTAGGTAGTGTACACCTGTGTCACGCGCTTTGCGCGACGAAGCTACTCCATCTCGACATACAAACGTTGGACCAAGTGACCCCTGGGAGACCAAGCACCGTACGCGATCCAGCTTCGATGAGAAGAGCCCAAGCCATTGGCCCAGGGGCGCATAACGACGCAGATCTGCGGTAGTCTGTACCTGTTCGAGTGACACTTTTTCGGAAGAAATTTTGTCAAACGGACGTTATGCGACTTATCCACTCGAACGGATTTTGTCTCGTGGCTGCAGAATTGTCCCACACTCGACCCACCCGCTGACCTTTGACCGCCTCGCTGACGCCACGTCACGCTATCAGCGTGCTTCTGCCCCCAACACGCAGGACAATGCCACCACGGAGCATTGCTGTATTTCAAGCTGCTATGAGATTCTCACGTCGGCCTATGCAGCGCTAAAGAGTAGCTTTGGTGCGCGCGAGTATTCTGCACAGAAGCTACGGGGTCGCCGAGCCTGGAGCGTCCAAGGGCGTCGCGTGCGGTTTGAGAAGAGTCTTCCTCAAGGCAGCTGGCGCAAAGTACTGCTTCGCAGCAGGCAGCAGCGGCCTCGCGGCGTCGCACTCGATCAGCAACCAGTACCACACCCGCGAGCAGGACCTGCTCGGGGTCGAGGACCTCACGAAGAGCCGCTTCAGTAATTTGATCCCGCGCCAGATCCTGGAAATCGTGATCCGCCACCGGTCCAAGTGCCTGCTGATCTCCCAGTACGAGCTCGCGCGGCTCGAGGCGCCCGACCACCAGCGACAGAAGGACTCGGACCGCGACATTTACGAAAACTTGATCCAGCAGATCCAGGACGACAGCGATCTGAACCGCTGCCGCGAGTAAATGCACCAGCGCATCACACAGATGAAGGAGTACGTGGCGTTGCTGCGCCGACTGCGCAGACTACGTCACGCGCGACCAGCACAACAACTACTTCAAGCCGACCACGGAGAAGAAGAACGTGCTGCTGCAGTTCCTGCCTATCAACTTGCACCTTCAGGAGATGTGGGTCGGCCGCGCCAACCCGTTCGCCGACTCGCAGCGGTCCGCCAAGCTTTCGAACGAAACGGATGCTACTGGGAGTGGAGCTCATAACGCGGCGTCCGCGTGCGAAATCGTCACGGTCGGAGCTATGGCAGCGCACGTGTACAAGTTCAAGAATGGCGGCATCCTCGGACTCGAAGAGCAACACTCGAAGCTCAAACCGCGCGCGCACGAAGAGCCCGGATCGACGGCGGCGCGCCACCAGAACCCGCTCTGGACCGAGGAGGAGCAGAAGGCGCACAACCTCGAATGGGAGATCCAACAGCGCACAGACGTGTGCTTCACAGGCCGTGGCTGCGCTCGTGGCCGCGTTCACGCGCAAGATCGACCTGGTGCTGCAGAACACGCAGCCCGATTTTGGCGTGGGCATGCTCGAGTAGCTCGAGAAGCTCTGCTTCCTCTTCAACGTCATGAGCCTCGTGTTGACTCATGGCAAAGAAGCCGGCATGCTCGAAAACATGGCGGACGCCGTGAACGAGCTGCGCAACATCCAGTTCGTGCTCGTGGATGAGAACGACGAGAGAGACGGCGAGGACGAGGAGGACGACCACCGTACTGATTGCCGACAGCGAAAGAGCGTGGAGCGCGTGGCGGCGCTGTCCTCCCACTTGGACGAAGAGGAGACCAAGCAGCAGGACGACGCGGCTGCCACCACTTCGGCCGTTGGTCACTCGCACTTGACGTCGTCGACTCACTCAGGCTCGTCGTCGTCGAGCAACGGGATCACTGGCGTCGTGGACGTGAACATGTTCACGAACATTGATGACGCGCTCTCGGTCGGCAGTAAATCATCGTCTCGGCGCCGTCGTCTTCGCCGTGCGGCTAAATGGGTCTTCGTCGATTGAGTCGGGCAAAAGCGTACCGCACTCGTCGTCGCAGCGCTCGGACTCGCTTGCTGCGTTGTCATCATTCAGAGGATTCGGCCAGCGGCTGCGCAACACGTTCATCAAGACGAAGAGCCATAAGCTGCTCAGCGACAGGGCGGCAACTCGGCGTTGTCGCCCGCTCCCACGTCCGTGGAAAAGCTCTTTGGATAAACACACCTGGTGGTCCACGGGAAGCTGCGCTCGAGCGACAAGGTGAAGCTGCCGGCACAACTGCGCCAGGGCGGGGCGGTCAAGATGAGCCCCGTGCTCTTCTCGCAGGGCATCAATGAAAAGCAAACTCTCGCGAGCAACACGGGCTCATCAGTCACGCACCTGCAGGACGGGATCAATGAGAGCAGTCTACGCTCGCTGCGGTCCTACTGTGGCCGGTACTGCAATTACCAGGCGACGCTCCGGTCGCGCTATTTCACGAGCAACACCGGCCCGACGGTATTTCCACGTGACGCGCCGGCGCGCGACGAGGTCACGCGAATTCTCAACAAGCTCGAGAAACTCATTTCACTCACGAGCAGGCGGTGCATGGTCCCTCCCTCGTCGACTTCGCGCATCAAGCAAATGAGAACCACCGAAGAGCAACGTTAATGAACGATGCATGTCATCAGCCGCCATGTAGCTTCGCTCGAGTTGAAGACGACAAACAAAACCTAGCTGAAGTCGCATACAAAGAAGTTCATTATCAAGTGAATTACGCGAAAGCATGCAAATGATTGACACAGCAACTGGCATCGTGCGAGCTCAGAAGATTCGAACGCTCGGCTCCAAGACCTCTTGCGCAGCAATCTCGTCCGCAGGCAGCTCGTCCCAGTTGCCTCCAAGGACGAACTGTTCGGGCAAGAACTCGCGGTAGCCGCGCAGGTCTGTCGCCCAGCCTATGCGAATCGGTTCGCGCTCATCGACAGATTTGATCTGATCGGTCAGCGACACACGTACTGGATCCTTGAGCGCCAATGGCCACGTCTGCGCGTCGCGGAACCATAGCGCCGGCTCGTACCACAACGCTACGTCGAAGCCAGCAGTTTTCGCGCGCTTGATCAACTTGCGCCAACGCGCGCTGAAGCGGTCATCACGTTTTTTGCGCCCAGCATGAGCGTCCGGCTCCAAGAGCACGCGGTGCTGCCTTTCCCAAAAGTTCTGCCGGTACGTCGACATGAAGCCAACGATCTCTGAGAGGAAGCTGCGTACAGACAGTGGCAAGCTTTCTAGGCGGTGGCATCGCAGGTGCCGCACGCGATTGTCATACATCGCATCCCACGGCTTCGTCACCAAGATTGTGTTGTACTGTGCCGCTGTGAGGCGGATGCTGTCGGCGCCCTCAGCGACACCAGCGTCTGCACTGCCATGCTCGGCTACGCCCGTAGTCATGTCGCTAACGTCCGACTCACGCCGCGCTCGCTTGCTTGGAGGCCCCGCCGGTACGTCAACGAGGCGAGCTGCGGCTGGACGAACCAAGTTGCCGTTGTCGCCGGTGTCCATGCTTTGGCTTTCGTCGCTGCCGCTGCCACGCTCTTCAGCCAAGCGTTGCGCGTCGCTGACTACGTCGGCCGGTGTAGCCTTGATCCAGTCCGCGTCGAGCCCACTCTCTCCTTCGACGTCGACGAATTCGGCGATTAGCTCGACAAGTTGAGCCCGCGAGAAGTACGGAGAGAGATCGACGAGCCCATCGGCTAGCTTCCGCGCCGAATCAGGTGAGAGCCCTCGTCGAGCAAGCGCGACGGCGACGAAGCTCAGGCGCGGTTCACCAGGCACGTAGACGACATCGTCTTCGTCGATCATCTTGAAGTCAGGAAGAAGCTCCTCTGTGGATCGAGGAATAGCTTCGCCGGCGGAAGCGTCGTCGTTCATGTCGCCGTCCTCACCGTACGAGAGATCATGTTCACCGCCGACATTTCCTTCGCTCCGTACCTCTGCTTCCGCCACCTCGTTACTGCCATTGACTAGGATCTTCAGCATGCCTGCGTTGGGCGTGCGAGTCAAAGCTACAAAGTAGCCGCGCTGGTTTGGGTCGGCGTAGCGACGCTGAGTCAAAGCCAACCCGAGTAGCTCGGCCCAATCGTCCGTCGTACCTCCGAGATGCGCGAGATGACCGAGTCGTTCCACGAGTTCCTTCGGCTCGACCGGCTTCGGAGCAGCTTCCAGTGCAGCGACGTGCTGCTTTAGGTTGAGCACCTGCTTCTCTCCTGTTTCGACTAGCTGGTGGAGCAGCTCCTTCTCAGCGACGAAGCGACGTCTCTCTTCTGCAGCAGCCCTCTTTGCCGACTCGGTACTGCGCTCCGCAAGTTTCGCCCTCTCTTCAAGCGCCTTGATCGTTGCCGCGTTGTAAGCTGTAGCATCCGTCGCCTGCTTTCGAAGCTGCCCCACAGCCTTGTCTCGCTCGCTCTCCATGTCGAGTAACTTCGCCTTCAAATCTTCGACTTCGGCTGCGAGTGCCGCTGAGTTGGCTGGCGCAGCCTGACTCATCTCGAGCGTGCGAATGCGACCGAGTGCAGCGTGAAGGAGTTCAGCGTGCAGCCGGGTCTGCGTCGCCAGTCGACTCGGCTCAATAAACGCGAACATTGAGAACGCCGTCTGCAGTCCGTTGCCGAGCGCCGCGTACAGCTCGCGAGTTGCTGGAGAAGTAGCGTCCAGCCGAGTGAGCGCCGTCGCGTCGAAGCCAGCGCCAGCTAGCTGAACAAGCGAGTCTAGCTCATCTTGTGTCCATGACGGTGACAGCACCGCCGCGAGCTCCGACGGCGGAGTAGACGAAGAGCCTGTCGAGCGAGCGAGTTCAGAAGCAGCCGACGGCGACGTAGCCCCCCCGCTCTGAAGAGTCCGGCGCAGCGTTCATTGCAGCTTTAAAGAGGAGGCGGGTGCATAACGCAGACAGAGCAAATAGCGCACCTGCACAAACACGCACAAGCCACAAGTTAGCACGAGAGTGGGTGACGACGCCGTCCCATTCTGCTAGGCTCGTGAGCCGACCTCGTCAAGGGGCGGTTGTGAAGAAGTGGCGTCCGAATTGCCACGACGTACCTCGGTGGCGCGTAGCTTCGCTCCGCAAGTTCCCGAATGCCATTTGCTATGGGGCTGCCGGTCAGCGCGGACCGCACGTCACCCAAGCAAGCCCTGGGAAAAGTG
>JAADXK010000793.1:0-15462 GCA_023337805.1 Globisporangium barbulae | reverse complement strand
CCGAAATCTCCGATTTTTTGTTTTTTTAGATTTCTTTGTTTTTCAGTTTAATTCAAGTTTACAGATCTTTTTTGTATGTTATTATACACAATATGTATAGCTGGTGGCGTCTGAAAATGATTGCCAGCGATACATTTTTTTAAAATATGGGTGCGGATGGACTTGCGCAGCACTGTAACTCATGAAAAACGAAATTTATTTACACTGCAATAAACTGGCGCTTCGCTCGAGTGCATTGGACCTTCACTCTTGATACTCAGAAGGTTATTGTCTGATAATCTTCTGAGCTGTTGATATTTTTACTCGTCGTTTTTGTCATTAATACAACCACACATCCTGTCAATTATTTCATCCAAAGTAGCACAAATGAGTTACTTTTCATTTAAGGTGTGGACCACATTCCTTTATGCTACTTCAAAAACAATGTTACTTTGCGATCCTTTCTTCTGAGGGGGAGAAGCGAACAAGGACACACCAAGAGCTCCAGACGCGAGACGAGAAAGATGGCAGCCGTGGACGTGAAGATCGCGGTGCAGGGCGACGTGAAGTTACCGGAGGAGGTGGTGACCCACCCGCTCGTGCTGCTGAGCATCGTGGACCACTACAATCGCGTGGCCAAGGACACGAGCAAGCGCGTCGTGGGCGTGCTTCTCGGCTCGACCTTCCAGGGCAAGTGCGACATCACCAACTCCTTCGCCGTGCCCTTTGATGAGGACCTGCGCAACCCGGGTATCTGGTACCTGGACCACGACTTCCTCGAGAGCATGTACCAAATGTTCAAGAAGATCAACGGTGCGTCTGTCTGTCTGCTGCTATGAGTAGAGCTTGTGGATACTGACTGCTGGCATGTGTGTGATGATTATATGTAGCCAAGGAGCGCATCGTGGGCTTCTACAGCACGGGGCCGAAGATCCGCAAGCCGGACCTCGAGATCGACGAGCTCTTCCGCCGCTACTGCCCGAACCCGGTGCTCGTGATCTGCGACGTGCGCGCGAACGTCGAGGGTCTGCCGACCACGGCGTACGGCTCGATTGAGGAAGTCGAAGAGGACGGCAAGGCGATCAAGCGCATTTTCAAGCACATCAAGTCGACAATCGGCGCGTACGAGGCCGAGGAGGTGGGTGTGGAGCACCTGCTGCGCGACATCAACGATCCGTCCGTGAGCTCGCTCGCGGGCCACGTGAAGCACAAGATGACGGCGCTCGCCGGTCTAAAAGAACGCCTTGAGGAGATGAAGACGTACCTGGAGAACGTGGTCGCGGGCAAGCTGCCGCCGAACCACCAGATCATCTACAACATGCAGACGATCTTCAACTTGCTGCCGAACCTCAACGTCGACTCGCTCGTGCGCTCTATGTTCGTCAAGACCAATGACATGCACTTTGTACGTGATGTTCTGTCCATTTGCACAAGATATGGACTGGCTGAAGCTAACAAACGTGGTGGTTGTATGTGAGCGTAGGTGATCTATTTATCGTCGCTCATCCGGTGCACGATTGCGCTGCACAACCTCGTGAACAACAAGATCAAGTACAAGGAGCAGGAAGAGCTCGGCTTTGCGGACAAGAAGGACGAGAAGAAGGACGCAGCAGCACCTGTACCAGTCGCGGCGGCGGACAAGTCCAAGGACAAGAAGGATAGCAAGGCGCCGTAGGTGAGCTAGAGCTACGCTAGAAAGCATCTTCATCCAGTTCGAACTCACGGTGTCAATGCCTCGACAGATTGATCATCTCAAATTTCCCTCCAACAGATACAAAAATCAAGACAGCAAACCCATTTTCCATGGTTCTCAGAGCATTGTTCGCCTCACTCGTGATGATGGCGATCCATGCACAGTACACTAAACACAACCTATCTACCTAACTAGATGAGGGCTCAACTGACTGCAACTCACGCCTGGCGCTTGATGCGCAGCGGGTGCGCCTCCGTGTTGAAGACGAACTCGTCGAGCGGGAGGATGTCGTCAGGCGCCTGCAGCAAGAAGTGGTACTTGAGCGTCTCGGCGAGGAAGAAGCTCTCCATCTTGTTGTCCTTCTTCGCGGGCAGCTCGGTCACGTCCTTGACGGCGCCGTAGCCGAACTTGAGCTTGGCGTGCTCCTCGATCGACTGGAAGATCTCCCAGCCCTGGTTCCGGTACTTGACGTCCTTGGTCACGCGGTAGAGGTAAAAGAGGCTCTCAACGGCCTCGGGCCGCAGCTTGTACTTGGCGTCGCGCACGCGCATGTGCGGGAACGACACGATGTCCGGCGAGAGACCCGTGGGCTGGCGACGGTACATCTCGTAGCACGTGGTCATGAGCTTCATTGCGATGCCCAAATGCTTCTCGTTCTTCTCATGATCCTGTGTCTCGTAGAGCGTGCCGAGCGCCAGCATGCCCGGCACGAAGCAGAGCAGATGATCCATCTGCCGCACGCCCTATGAAAGAGAACAACATCAACCAACATCACAAGTGTTAGAGGCTCAGTCATTCAATTCCGAACAGCCACGAGTCCGTCCTAGGAGGACAATAATGAACCATCACTCACCGACATGGACGGCAGTCGAAGCTCCTGGAGATAGTAGAGCCCATCAGGCTCGGAATACTTGAGCAAGTGCTCCTCGAGCCCGGCGACCGCGTCGTCGTAGAGCTTGCGCAAGTACGCGTCTTCCTTCCGCTGTCCGCTGTAGATGTACACCTTGATGAGATATTCGTAGAACGAGTCGCCCAGCGCGCCGAACGTGATGCTCGAGTAGTTGTGGAACTGCCCAGTAGCCGAGTTGAAGTGCACGGGGAAGAGCCCCGTGTCCTTGTACGAGCCTTCGCGCTTAAGGATCTCGTAGAAGGCGTTGCCCTACATTCATTCAGCCATAACCATTGGTTAGTGAGAGCTCTTAGCGTTAAAGGCGATGGGTTTGATGGGTTTGTACCATTTTCGCATACTTGGGGTCCTTCGTAATGTCTGAGAGGTATCGTGTCTCGAGCTGCAGCGTCCCGACGTCGGCGATGTGCGCCCTAATAGACAGCAACGGCAGTATAGATGATTAGTGCTCATGCCCGATAGATTAAGGCTGGTAGACAGCTACACGTGAGCCACTTACTTGTAGCCCGACCAGGATGCGAATGTCTTCTCCTTCGTGTACGGGTTGAAGAGCGTGTAAAACACACCCTCGTTCTCATCAAACGCCGGCGTAAGTAGGTCCATGAGCTCCATGGCCTTGTCCTTGAACACATCGTCGCCTGAGAGCGAAAACGCGCTCAACAAGCCGCCGACTTCGCGGATGATGGTCTCAAAGACCGAGATCTTCTTCATGTCCTTGCCTAGGTGGTCGAAGCTCAGCGACGTCGCGACGTACTCCCTCGCGCGCGCGAACTCGTCCTTGAGCCCCATGATCCAGAGCGTGTCCATGCCGTCGACGAGCGAGCAGGCGATGCCGCCCCAGACGTCCTCCTTGCGCAGGCCGTACTTTGGATCCACCTCGTCCGCGCCGAACGCGTTCTTCTCGTAGCTTTTCCACGCAAAGCGCATGGCGTCCACCACGCTATTGCGGCGCTGCTCTTGCTCTTTATCGGACACCTCCGTGTTGTTCTTTTCGCGGGGAACGAACTTGGCGTGCTCTGATGACGGTTTCTTCGTAACCTGCCGGTCTTGGAGCGTGTCAAAGCCAAACACGGGGCGTAGATCTTCAGCCGGGGCTGGCTCGCGACGCAGCTGCGCGTCGTTTGCGTTGTCGCCGCGGTGGTTGGTAGGGTTGTTGGCGCGCATAATGGCGGCCGGGCCCTGCTTGCTCGCGCGCATGTGCGCCATCCCGCCGAGATTCGAGCTCAGGATCGTGTACTGCATCCAGAAGAAGACGCAGAGCACGGCCGCGATCAGCAGCGCCACCACGCGCCGCCAGCGCAGCACGGACGCGCGGCGGGCCGTGGGGCTGCCGTTCTTGTCGCTCATCAGCAGCGGCAGCAACATCTCTGTCGTTGAGTGATGCGATGTATTCGGAGCTGCTGGTCTAGAGACTGGAATGCTGGCTCAGATCGGTAAAGATGGTCCAAGGACGAAATGGAGACAAGTAAGTGTACCAGTTGATGTTGACAAATTGTACCACTTCCACGCATCAGAAATCCAATTTGACATCTGGAATTGCGCAAAATGTCACTTTACACTAGTATTTTTCTTAAAATTTAGGAAACGTGGAGGGTGGGCGATATGTCGCCCACCCCGCCCACCTCCGTTTCGTCACCCTGCTCCTTTTTTCTACCGGGTTTCAACTGATATCGATGTCGGTATACGGTATGACATTTCGTTGAATGCACGAGAAGGAAAATGGCGAGCTGCGTGCAGGCGAGAGCGCCGCTGAGTGTGCGTGCTGCACTCAATCGCGGAGACCACCCTCATCGCTTGAGTAAGGCCCAAACGAAACTAGTGCACTATTGGCTACGTTACGAAAGAATGTCTGTCAGGGCTGCCATCGAGAGGATCAAAGAGCGCTTCACAGACCGGAGCACGCGCCAGCCATTGAAGGCCTCGCTGTTGACAGTCAATCGCCTCGTTCACGACTGTCGTCCCAGCATCGAAATGGCCACGAGAGGTCGCGTGTCGTCCACGGCGGCGCAAGCGCATACTCTATATGCGTGACGCAATGTAAGACGGCGACGTCCGGTTGTCGCTGCTGGCCTCCGTTGGTACGACGCTCTCGAACTCTGTGCACGCGTACAGCGCACACGCCGTCGTCGCCACTAGGAGACAAACGCCACAGCGCTCCGATAACAAACAAGTTCCGGGACGATTGATGATCTTCTCATGATGGTCGTGTGTGGTGGTAGTGATTGATAATAAATAAGTTTAACTAGTACTGCTGCACAATGGTGCAGAGTACCTGTACGCGTGCTACTACGAGGAGCTCTTCCATCGAGCTCCCAATTGCACGCGTGTGGCTTCTGTGTATCTATCTATCTACATGCGAGCACGAGCAATCCATTTCGCTCATGCTCACGCAGCGCACTGGCGCGCAGTGAGTCGCTGCGAGTGCAGGCGCACCATCTCGCCGGCCTTGCTGCTCTGGCGCGCGCGCGAGCTGCTGCTGCGTCCTGCTTTGTCGCTCGTCGCAGTGCTCGATCGGTGGCGACCACCTCCGCTACTGCAATGCACCGGCGCAAAGCGCTGCAGCAGCGCGCAGATGGTCGCGTGACCGTTCGCGCTCGCGATCATGAGCGCGTCGCTGTCGTTCTTCGTGCGCTGCGCCACATCTGCGTGATGTTCCAACAGGAACTCGGAGATCTCGAGCGAGCCGAGCTTTGCGGCAAAGTGCAGCGGCGTGATGCCACTCGCAGTCATCACGTTCACGTCCGCGCCGTGCTCCACGAGGAGCTGCACGACCTCGACGTTCTGTGACACGATGGCCGCATGCAGCGGGTACGTACCGCGCGCGCTGCAGGCCGCGATACTTGCGCCAGCAAGCAGCAGTCGCTTGGCGACGTCCACGCAGCCATTGCGACACGCAGCGATGAGCGGTGTGACACCCGCGTCGTTGGCCTTGTTCACGCTCGCGCCTTCGTCCAGCAGCAGCTCGACAATGTCCGTGTGGCCCATGCGCGCCGCGATGTGCAGACACGTCGAGCCGTCGGCCATGCTCGCGTCTGCGTCCGCGTAGTTGAACAAAATGAGCTGCACGGCGTACGTGTGGCCGATGCGGCAGGCGACGTACAAACAGATCTCCCACCGCCGTGTGGCCGTGAGCGCGGGCGACGCGAGCTCCGTGATGTCGTGCGCGTACTGGCTCAGCACGTGGTCGCAGAACTCCTCCATGAATGTGTACATGGTTTCCACCTTGACGCTCTTGACTTGGAGCGAGGGCAGTGACGCGCGCATGTCCACAGGCTCGGCCTTGGCGCATGCAAGCGTGGCTCTGCCTTCGCTCAGTAGCTGCTCGTGGACGCTGTCGTCACCTTCGTCTCCATCTTCGATCATCATCTTCTCAGCACATTGCTGCCGCCAGCCCTGCAGCACAAGTGGCTGGCGCAATGCGCCACTCATGGACAATGGGAAGTGCACCTCGGCCTGCAGGAACCTTGCAAATGCGTTCAGTGGCGCACACGTCGCGTGCTGGAGCTTCCCGCGCATAAGCGCGTCAGGGAAGCTCGCGAAGTAGCCGTGCACTTCGCGGATGAAGCGCTCGAGGCCCTCGCGACGCGCGTTCAACGCGGCCTTGCCGGGCGACAAATGGATCTTCTGACAGCGCACGTGGCGCGACGGGAACGGGAATACGTGCATGATCTGGCGGATGCTCTGGAAGTGGCATGAGGCGCCGTCGCAGCGGCAGTAGCCACTGGTGTTCTCGTCACTCGCAGCCATTGACATGCGCAAGCGCAGGCGGTTGAGCGTGTGGCTGTTGTTGTTGCAGTGCTGCGATTCGCTTCTGCTGCTGCGGCCGGCGAGCGCCTTCCAGAGCTCGCGGAACTGCGAGTAGGAACGGTACGCGGTGAAGTGGCGATCGTTGCTGCTGCCGCTCGACTGGAACGACCCACGTAGCAACGAGAGACGCTCACTGGTGGCGACTGATGGCGAGGGCGACGACGCGCGCCGCGTGAGCTCGATCGCGAAGAAGATCTTGCCGCCCGTGTTGTGATACGACGGCACGCGCACGGCGTGCTCGCTCACCCAACAGCTCGTGTTCATTGCGCTGTATGGTGTGATGTGTCGTGTGTGTAAGTAGTGGTGGATTGCGGAATGAGCGGCGACGCCGGAGAAGCCAGGCAGACGGAGCTCTTTGGATCTGGATCGCTTCCAAGAATACACGAAGCTGGCGGGTATTAATACGCCGCGTACGCTACGAGTTGCGTTGTGCTGCTGGCGAATGCCCGAGTGCCGCCTACCTGTGCTGTCGAGCGTCAAGCAAGCGAGCGGGATGCAGCCAGAAGGTCCGCCATGTTAGCTAACCGGCTCGCTGTCTTGCCAAACTTTTTGTGTGTGTGTGTCACGGGCGAACTCATCACGCATCACGCGAAATGGCCAGCGACCGGTGTGGCACAACCGTACAGCCCCTCTAGCTGCATACCTACTGCCATGTGCTGATGTTTAATCAGCACGGACCAGAATTTACGCTCAGTTTGTATCGCTCAAAGTACAATAATACTGTTGTTGAGACTACCTATTTATTCGCATGGAAAGCAACCCTACGCCTAGCTCGCTGCACCGACTTCCTTGAATTTGGAGTCGGAGTTCGCCTGCAGAATGGAGCTCCTGACAGACTGGTGCTCTGGTTCTGTGCACCTCGTTTGCAAAACGAATCTCTCCTTCGCCAGCTTCAAAGACAAGACCCGCCACACTGGTGCTCTCTCTCTCAGTACTTGACGCTGGCCCAGGTTTGTAGCCAGCAAATGGTGACCGCAGCACAGCAGAGTGCTCCGCCTCCTGGAGCTCTTTGTTGACGCAGTGAGCTTCTCGCATTACTGAGAAGAGTGGTTCATTAGCGCTATTGCTGACACTTTGGAGGCACTTCAACAGTTAGCTTTACATTTAGTGCGTGTGTCAACTAGGCAAGTATGGAGGCATGCTGCTGCGAGAGGATTCGGTCTCGCTCTCGCATTGATGAGATCGAGATCGAGTAATTGCTTTGAACTCCAGCTCGCTCGCAGGCGTCTCGACCCAGAGCCGCTCATTTCGATCGATGGAGAGCGCCTCGCTCCTACACAAACCGCTCCAGCGCCACGAACACGAGCGCCGTAAAAGGCCGGCGTTCATGGATTTTCCAGGAGACATTGACGCACACATGTGGACATTCGACACAAAGTAATCAAAAATCCAAAGCCACTCGAGCCAAATAGCGCTCATCATGTGGGATCATCACTTCAGCTTTCGTGGAACGCTGCGTCCACCGGTCGACTCGGTCTCTCAATGAACGCAGAGCCACGAATAATCCGCTCGACTTTCGACGTGCGCCTGATCTGATTGCTCTGTGCAGTACTCTACAGTTCCATCACGTGAATGGCCACGAAGCACCAGCACCCACCAGCAGCAATTACGTACCCGTTAGTTTCCCACGAAGAGATCAGCTCGTCCGGCTTTTCTCACTGGAAGAAACTTCAGAACTGAAGCAGTGGCTCGGCCAAAAGATCCGTTCGCTGCACGGCGCAGAGCTCCTGGACCTCACATTGCTCCTGGAAGCGCTCGAGCAGCGGCTTGAGCTGCTTCTCCACGGTCTCCTGGCTGTGCTCGGCCCACGGGTGGTTGCAATTGCAGATCCACGGGCTAGCAGTGTCACACACAGCACAGCGCACGTGAGTCAGTCATTTCAGTCCATGGCTCGTAGTCTATACCATGATTGAGCAGTAGTACCTATCAAAGCCCGAGCAGCCGCACTTGAGCTTGCTGCACTTGAAAGGCGCGCCGTTCGGGTCGTGCTCGATGTGCTTGTGCTTGCAGCGGCAGCGTAGGATCCACGCGCCCTCAGCCACGACGTAGAAGAACTTTTTGCACGCGCACTTGGCCGAAGTGCACGCAAAGGGCCGGAACGACGTTTTGTTCTTCACACGCGGGTCGGAGACAGCGGACGGGTGCTCCTTGTATCGGTGTCCACTATAAACCAGACAGATCCGACACCGAGAACCTCAATTAGTAGGGCCAGTTGGCACCAATGGCGAGCAACACTGACACACATATACAGAAGAAACGCACCATAGACAGCGGCTCTCTTCTCGGATCGGGATGCACTCGCGCTTGCAGACTCCACACGACCACTTCACCACCAATTTCGTGAGGCTCTTGGCAGTTTCTTGCTGTTGTTGCGGTTGCTGGGCTGGCTCAGACACGATCTCTGGTGCTGGTGTGCTGGTCCCTTGGCTCGATTCAATACAGCCACAGCTTGTGGTTGTAGCTGGAGGCGACGCTCTGCTGTGGGTGCTTGGCTCCGTTCGTCTTTTGTCATAGACGACCACGATCTGCTGCTTGAGCTGTGCAATCGACAGCTCGCTTTCTTCCTCCCTCTGGTTGCAGCTGCTTTCGCTTCTGAGAGGTGTGTTGGTCGCACGTTGCTCTTCTTCATCTGGTGATCTGTCAGGGCCGCCAGCTGCTGTCGATTGGTTCATCACACTCTCGTCTTCATCTTCCGACCGCCGGCTGGCACCATTCTCGTCTTGGTGAGCGGCAGCTGACTCTGGCTGATCTTCAGCTAGCTGCTTATGCTGAGAATGCGTGCCTCTCACGGAGCGACTGCGCTTCATCTTGCTCTTGAGCAGACTCAGCGCCTTGGAGCGTATCACCACGACCTGCTCTTCATCCAGCACCGCGTCGTTCATCCGTATTATGTTTTGCTCCATTATTTCCATCCACAGCTCGTCGCCGCCTCTTGAAACCAGCCAACTGCTAACCGACGTCGCGCCCCTTCATGATCCGCATCGCCCTCACCACAAAGAGACAGACAACTGACTAATGGAGCAGCATGTCAGCCCGCATTCGCCTCATCCTCTCTTTTGCCATCTTCGTCGCCACTCCCAGTCATGCCCTCATCGTCAACGCGCTCGCGTGCAGCCCTGGGGCGTACTTTGACGGCACCAAGTGCTCGTTTTGCCCCGGAGGAACCTTTGGCGAGCGACCGGGGCTCACACAGCCTCAGTGCTCTGGCAAGTGCGCTGGCGGCTACTTCTGCCCACCAGGCTCGACGTCAGCACGGCAGAACGCGTGCGGCCGCTCGGTCTACTTCTGTCCTCCAGGCTCAGCCTCGCGGAAGCTCGTGGGCGACGAGTACTACACCATCGTCTCAGCTTCACAGGACGCTAATGGCGATAAGCAGCTCTTAGATATGAGCACCAAGAATGCCGCGTCTGAGAAAAAGATGTGCGAGCCAGGCTACTTCTGCCAACTGGGCGTCCGGTACCCATGTCCAGAGGGCTTCTACGGCGAAGCGTACGGGCTCATGACTGCTCGGTGCACTGGCGCGTGCCCCAAGGGCTTCTACTGTCCACTGGCGACGGGCCATCCATCTGCGTGTCCTCCAGGAACGTATGGCAATCAACTTGGACTCACGGACGCGCGCTGCAGCGGCCCATGCCCTCCTGGGTACTACTGGTGAGTACCAAGCACCGTGTGTCATCATAAGCTGGGCATGCTATTCACTCGCTCACGTATTTTGTGCGTGTGGATCAGCGAGAGTGGCACGGTCGTTCCCAAGCCGTGTCCAGCGGGAACGCTCGGGTCTTCGCTGGGACTCACCACGGTCGCCTGCTCGTCTCAGTGTACCCAGGTCGGCGCAGTCACAGTCTGCGCGCCATCGCCATGTCCCGCAGGCTTCTTCTGTCCGCTCGCGTCAGCTGATCCGGTCCTATGCGGTGCCGTCAATGTATTCTGCCCCATGGGGTCATCGACGCCGACCAGCGTCTCAAGCGGCTTCTACACGACGTGGACGCCCAGCGCGGGTGTCGATCTTCAGGGCTCAGGCGCACTGGAAGATGCGTACATTGACAGCAACACGCTTGCAGCAACCAACCAGACGACGCGATCCGCACAAAAGCTCTGTGAGAAAGGCGCTTTTTGCACTGGAGGCGTCAAGAAACGCTGCCCCGCGGGCGTCTACGGCAACAGTGAAGGGCTCCAAACGGCTGCATGCAGCGCGCCGTGCCCCGCTGGGTACTTCTGGTGAGTCCATGCTGGTTAATTGGCTGGCTGGAACGTATTACTCGATACTGATGCTGATTGACTGATACCTCGTATGCTGACAACTATGGTTAGCCCCATCGGTACGGTGGACTTCCTGGAGCAACCGTGTGCCTCGAGAAATGCCTTCTGTCGACCGGGCTCGGCGATTCCCACGCCAGTGAACACTGGGTACTTCACGGTTCTCTCTGCAGCGCCTGGGAACCTGCGCATCGATCAGACCATCTGTCCGCTGGGCAGCTACTGCGTCGGTGGCGTTGCGTACAAGTGTCCAACTGGGACGTACGGCGGAACAAGGGGGTTGTCCACTTCAAAGTGCTCGGGCAGATGCCAAGATGGTTACATCTGTCCACCTGGGTCAACTTCAGCGACCCAGTCACCGTGTCCAGCGGGCTCGTACTCTCAGAACGGGATCAACTGCTCACCCTGTGCTCCTGGATACTGGTGCGCTGCTGGATCCCCGAGTCGCTATCAGCATGCGTGTGGCTCGGACGCCAGCTACTGTCCACTTGGCTCGGCATCGCCACTGTCCGTCTCAGATGGACAATATGCGACTGGCCAAGAGCTCACGACGCACACGTCGCAGGCGGTCTGTGTAGTTCGCAATGCCAAACACCTTCCTCAATGCCCCACGCGGACAGTGGGGGTCAATAGCGGGCTCTAGGAGTATAACAGAGAGAGAGAGACGTTACTCAAACATGGAGCTAGTAAACAGAGAAGGCAACCTTATGTACAATGTGGAACCTAGTCGCTGTATAAATGAATGCGCGAGTGGCACGCTCTTTAGAAACTCTTGTACGTGCTGATCTGGGGCGTGATGCGCCACGTTGTGTACTACAGACAACAACACCATCAAACACGAACGAACCATGAGACGCACAGCCACCATAGGCAAGCAATACAACATCACAGCATCATATGACGTTACCTGCTTGAGCTCCTCAATGAAGGCGTCCGAGGGCTTCTCGCTCGAGCTCGGCACGAGCGCCAGGTCCGCGCTCTCGATCTCGCCGATGTAGAACTGCTTGAGGTACCGGAACGACTGGCGACTCGAGTGGTAGATCTCAAACATGACGGTGCAGTCGACGTTCACGGCCTGTTCGGGGATAATGACAGACCCGCCCGGGTGCTCAGGCAACCACCGCGTGACGTCAAAGACCATGCCGAGCATCACGAGCCACACTTCACCACTGGTGTTACGGCGCACGACCTCTTCCCAGCGGATCGCCTCCTTGCGCACGCGAGTCTTGAATTCCCCCAGGCGCTGCTTGCAGATGTCCTGGAGCCCGATGCAGCCAAGCTTGGTGGCCGCCGTGAGCAGCTCCTCGGCGTATGACGGGTCGAACTGGAACTCGTCGCCATCGTTCCGCGCCTCGTGCTCAAGATACAACAGCACGCGGTCGAACGTGAGGCAGTCGACGTCGACCTCGATCGTCGTGGACGAGTCCTTGTGCACGCCCTTGCCTGACAACACGGCCGACGAGAGCTTGATGCACGGGAAGAGCAGCTTCTTCTTGACCGGGAACTCCTCCTCGTCGCTCGTGAGCACCGTCACGACGTCCGAGCGCATGGCCGTGAGGCTGCTGCTGCTGGTCGATGGTGCAGCAGCAGCGTTCTCGAGCGTGAAGAACGTGTCGTCGTCCGCGCAGTCGGCCGACACGAACACCTGCGTCTCGTCGTCCACGACGCCGCGGAACGAGTCAGGCATCGTGAAGTCTGTCTCACATTCGTCCTCAGCGTCGATCTCGAGCACGCGCACAAAGTAGTCGCGGTCGTCCTTGAAGCGCAGCACGAGGCGCTCGTTCTCAGTCAAGATGCGCTGCCACGTGTACTTGGCGAACGCCGTCGCGAACTCGTTCGCGTCCGTCACGACCTTGCTGGCGGTGGCTGGTGCATTGGTATCAGTTGATACTGATGGTACTAACGGCTTCAGTGGACGGATCTCGATCGCGACCGCGTTAATGACCGGCACGCGCTCCTGGAAGAGCGTCCAGCTCTCGACCTGGCCCACGCAGAGCTCCAGGTTGATCATCTGCACCTGCGAGAGCGCCACGTGGCCACGCGCCACGCCCACATGCACACGCACGGGCACCACGAACTGCGCGTGCAGCCGCGGGTAAATGAACTCCATGCGGCTGCTAATGCTGGTTGCATTGCCATCTTCGTCCTGCTGCAGCGTGGTCGGGAAGTCCTCTGGATGCAGCAGCGCGCAGTAGCGCAGCGCGTGCAGGTCGACGCCCGCGACGTCCTCGAGCGCCGCCACGCGCAGCGACCGCGAGTACGTGCGCAGCAGGTGCGCGTCGCCCTCGAGCAGCTTCTGCTTCTGACGCAGCGCCGCCGTGATCGCCGGCGCGCGGATCTCGCCCGCCTGGTTGTTGTTCGCTGTCCACGGCATCGTCGATTTTGTTCTGGTGGTCGAGTGACGCTAGAGCTTTCGCAAGACTAACATAACAAACCACTTTTTGATACCAAAATCCCATAAGTGCGAAGAGGGCCCTCGCAGGACAGAGCTGGGGAGATGCAAACTGCTTGCCCGGAAAGACAAGAAAGCTGACTGCGCAGCGCACATTTTAGATCGCTGATCATACTCTCTCCGCTCCAGATGATCGCTCACTCTCCACTGCTTCATTTGTCAAAGTGAGGATGACGCACTTTATGATCCTGCACATCTGAACCAATGAACACCAATCTACAAAAACCAAATGAATTAGACCACGGCAACGACAACATCGCTACGACTGTTGCTGTTGCTAACACGAGCTTCATTTGCCAGCAATCCCTTTGCCAGCAGCCATCCGCCAACATCAGCAGTCCCTCATCCTCGCTGTCTTTGAAGGCTTAGGGGAGGAGCAAGAGGAAAACCCTCTTCTCAAATCTGCAGCCGTACTTCCGACTCCAGCGTTTCACCTCTCTTCGTGCCCAACGACGTGAACTTTTCCAATCGCCTCATCATCATGTCGATCGACGGCGGGAACAGACCGGTAGACTTGAAGCCGCTCATGATGTTGCGCTACTCGTTGTGAACATGCTCCATGAACGCCTTGCTCGCAGTTTGGATTGCTATGACCTTCGATATTGTGCTCGCAGATGTGTGTGTGTCGCTGTTCGTGTGATCTCGCTCGTGATCCCACATTTAAACGGGCGAAAAACAGCGCCATCGAGCGGCTGGACGAGGTGGGTTGCGTTGGGCGGGAGGCAGACGATGAGGACCTGAAGGCTCTCGCACCGCTCTAGCGTACTGAGGCGAATGTGGGATGATCAGTCGTCGCAAATTAGCACAAGGGGGCGAGGCACGGTCGGAGGCACGTTCGTTATGAAGTGGTCGATCCACTTGAGGAAGATGTCGCCGTTGATGAATCCCTTCGGTGCGGTCGTGATGGCGGCTCCATCGATTGCGCACTCGTTCAGAATTGACCGAGAGACGCGCTTGCCCGGTACGACGAAGAGCAGGGGACCGCAAAGCCATACGCGACAACGACAGTCATAAACGAGAGGTGAAAGCTGGCTTCTGGGCTGCTTGAGTGTACGTTGGGTGAGCCCTCCACTGCCGCGACCTTCCTCGTCTTGGTCCGAGAGGCAAAGCTGGTCTCGCCCATGTTGAAACCCTACGACGGTTGCAGCTTGTACTCGATTACCAGCTTCGCGAGTATGTGGAACAACCGCGACAGGTCGCTGACGCCGACAGCGCTCCGTGCGCGCGACACATTCAGCCACGCGAGCAACCAGGATCGGGTGTCGCTTTCGAAAACGCCGGTACCAGCCATGAGACAGGTCCTTCACAGTGGAATGGGGCGTTACACGTTAAGTTGTGCTGCTACAACTTAACCATGTCTGCGGTACGTAAGTACGCACAATTGCTTTAAGGCCGGACCAAAGGTTCGCCGTATTTAGGCGTACCCTATTGGTGCAGCCAGAAGAAACCAGTCGCAGACGGCTTCTCTGATTGGATAGAAACAAACAAACAACAATCATTAAGACCAATCAGATGGATAGGTTAAAAAGGGTGTTTCAGAGCCATTCGTCGCACGCTGGTTCTGCAGACTACTTCAGATTTGTATGCATTCATAGTTACATCAAGACAGCCAAAGTAACCTCACAGAGGGGTACTTCCTCATGCAAATAAACAGTCTGACTTTTGCCTTTGAAGACTCAGGTCTAAGGTTCATCAGATTGCGCTCAAGAGAGCCAATCAGCGTGTCGAGTTGCACTGCGAGAAGCAGGTATCACACGACGCACGAGCCCATGAGAGAAGGTGTTCATACACGCTTCCTCACTCTGTGTACTGTGCCTCGTAACGCGAGCATTGACATGCCCGGTTACAGAGTCTCTCCACGATACGCAGCAACAAGTTGGTGTTTGCTTCCATAGCAGCAGCACTTGCCAAGCACTCTTCCCCTTCTAAGTCTAAATCTGTAACGACCTGGCACAGCGCAGCCGAAGGACCGAGCGAGATGAGCGCTGGTCTGGTGTAAAGCGAGGAAGCGTTGGGGGCAAGGACCACGGTCATGTGCGGAGAGAGGCGAAGAGGTGAAGTCGATGGCGAAGCGAGGAGCTTGAGTGGAAGGTGATTGTCGATATTGAGGTAAAATAAGAAGTGAGTGTGTGAGTCTGTCTGTTTCTGCCTGCCTTCCTACTCGTTGTTTCTTGTCCAAGAGGGTCGCCCTGTGGATAGGACATGGGCGTAGGACACAGACACGCATATCTGTATCGCAAGACACAGATCCTGCCGTGCCTTTACCCCACTGGATTCTTTCTGATTTCTTTTCTATCTAATATGAATCTTCAACTTGTCGCACGTGCCTTGCGTGCGTGTGGTTTACGCTACTTGTTTTCTTTTGCT
>JAADXK010000792.1:0-15483 GCA_023337805.1 Globisporangium barbulae | reverse complement strand
CAAGCCGGAGGTGAAGTTGGCGCGGAAGGTGAAGTCGACGCCTCAGCTGGTGTCGGCACGAAGGCTAGTCTCGGTGCTTCGGCGAGTCTTGGTGCGTCCGCCGGACTCGGTGCTTCTGCGGGTCTCGGTGCTTCTGCTGGTATCGACGCGAAGGCTGGTCTCGGTGCTTCGGCGGGTCTTGGCGCGAAGGCTGGTCTTGGTGCTTCGGCGAGTCTTGGTGCGTCCGCCGGACTCGGTGCTTCTGCGGGTCTCGGTGCTTCTACTGGTCTTGGTGCTAGTGCTGGTGTGAAGGGAGAAGTTAGCTCCGGTAAGTCATCCGAAGTGAAGGTTGACGCTGTCACCAAGGGCGAGCCAACTAAGACAAGCGAAACTAGCGCGTCGAAGCCAGACACGAAGGGCGCTCCGAAGGCCTCTACCACCCAAGCGACTGCCAATGTGTCGAGCTCAGACCCAAGTGGAACCACAATTGTTACAAAGAGCAGTGGCAGTGGAAACGTGGACGTCTCTATCGAGAAAAAAGACGGCGTGGTGATGACCTCCACTCCAGCCACCACTGCTAGCGCGCCAACCTCCTCGGGCGACGTGAAACAAGCGTCAACCTACCGCCGTAGAAACCTTCGCGCGAACTAAGCAGCACTTCGTTGGATGTGTTGCAGTGTAGCTACTGTTCTTTTATCGTAAACGTCTTTGATCGAATACATTCTGACCATTTGAGTGTGATTCCATTGTGGACCTTTACTTTGCAGCAATCACTTGGGCTGTACGACTTGTGACCTTGTGAGAAAGGCATGGCTCTTGTATATATTCATGGTCTTGTGAAGTGAAGTCAGTAGTTGCTCTTGCTCTTGTTGTAGACGATGCCTTCGAGTCGTAGATACACGACCCACCATGCCAACCAACGCCTCCGACTTATTTGACATTTCTTCTAATTATCCACCTAGTATCTTACGCGACTGGGTACATTAGAGGGGAGTCTCTACTCTCGCGTACTATACCACTGTGTTCCGTTGAACTAGACACACGCCGAGGACGAGCCTACTGCTCCGAGGTGCTCAGTTTCCAACTCGCGATCGTGAGCTCAAGCGACTACATACAGCAGCCTCCTCGTCCTCTCGCACCCAAGCTACTTGCTCCACGCTTTAGCTCAACTCAACCACCCTTCTCAACCGGCTCAGCCACCCATAATATCCGTCATGCTCGCCAAGAAGATGCTTGTGTCCTGGGTTGTACTCGCCGCCGCTAGTGCCCTCCAGCTGGACCAGGTGTCTACTCAAAGCCAAGCCAGCCAGCAGCTGTCCAGCTTGCTGTCGAATCTCGGTCTCGGCAACATGCTCAGCTCTGGCGCGAGCCAAGATGGGACGCTGACTGCGGGAGTAGACTTCTTTGGACTGCGTGCGAACGCCGGCGTGAACCCTCTCGGCCAAGCCCAGGCGTCCGCCGGCGTTCCGGGACTTGGTACGAGTGCCCAAACGGGGAGCTCGGGTCGTCGTCTGCGCGCGACGTGAGTTCACGTGATCGCTTCGTATGCCTATTGCAGTGCTTTCATATTCGATACGCCTCTGAGACCGAAGAGCTACAAACAGCATCTGTGGCGAATAAACATGTAGCCATGTAGAGTAGGAGTCAGTGCGCTGACTTCTTGAGCGGATCTGATTGTTTACCGCTATACAAAAAACGATGTTTTCAGTTCTTTTTGAATCATGTACTCACTCGAGCGTAGAATAGCTGTTATCAAGGGATTGAACGAGACAAGTATTCCAACCTTCGTGTTGCGGAGCTCTTGGTACCAGACAGGGAAGCCGGTGAGCAATGTGCTGCTTCTGCAGACGAGGAGCCTCGATTTCACTTGCCTCCACGGCGCAGGATCAGCACAATCGCGCCGTTTACGGCGAGTCGTCTTTCGGGCCACGAAGCACGCACTCGATCAGGCGTCGGAGTCTCTGCATAAGCAGCCCCCTCAGTTTGTGTGTCCATCCCTGGTGCCTCCGCTTTGTAGTTTGTGAGCTTGTGGCGTTACGCCATGCAACCTGATCGCAGTCGATACTCTACCGTAACGCATGTGGGGCCACAAACGTCCGGTCGACTTGACCACGACGATGCATCCCTTTGCTGAACGTAAGTCGTCATCGTGCATGTGTCTGAATCATTTTGACCTGGGATCAATATCACAGCATGAGCCCTTGCACGTGACGATCGAATGGCTGCTGTCCACCTTTACAGTCGACCCAGGTGTGCATGGTAATCATGACTCGCTGACCACATGTGCTCAAGCTGTAGCTGTATCCCAGAGGGACACAGGCGTTTGGAGAGCTTGACCAGTAGCCCTCCACGGCTTTCATTAACAGCGCGACCCATCTGGTCATCTGATTCGTCGCCAGCCATTGCCTCGAGGCAAATGCGCTCGGTACAGGCGCGCTTGGTACTTCCTTCAAGCTCGCATTTCCAATAATCTCTCCAACACGCCAAGCCTAATCCCTCCACCACCTCAAGCTCACGATGCTCGCCATGAAGAAAATCCTCGCCGTCTGCATGCTCTCTGCTGTGCTCGCTTGCTCCGTTTCCGCCGGTAAGGAAACCCCCAACACCGTGAGCGCCAACGTCGGAGTGAGCTCGCCAAATACCAACGTCGGAGCCAACCCTGTTGCAAGCGTCAACCTTAACGGTGCGAACCCGACCGCCAGCGTCAACGTGAACCCAAGTGTGAGCGTCGAAACGAACGGAGCTGACCTTTCGGCGAGCGTTGGTGTGAACGGTGTCAACTTGAACGTGAACGACATCGTCGGCACGGTTTCGAACATCGTGCAGTCTGTGACCGGAGTCGACGCCGGCAACGTGCTCAAATCGGCGCTGAACTTCGTCGGTCTCAGTGGCAACAACCCACTCGGGAGCGTGAGCGTCGGAGGCAACCCCGGAATTAGTGTGAGCGTCGGAGCCAACCCAAATGTGGGAGTCACTGCCGGTGTCAACGGAAATACCAGCAATGCTCCAAACCAGAGCTCTGGCAACGGAAATGGAAATGCGAACCCGAACGTGAACACTGGTGCGGTGGTGACCGCGAATGCGAACGTCAATGCGAACGTCAATGCGAACGTCAACGGCAACGCCAAGGTGAACGCCCAAGTGCAGTCCAAGCAACGTAGCCTTCGCGCTTAGAGCACGTGTGAATGCGCGCGAGTTCACCATGGGTTGATATAGATCCGATAGTGTTGGTAGTGTGTATGAAAGTGTGCATCTTAATGTTAACGTCAGTCGAAATGTATGTTGTTGTCGTTGAGAGTGAGATGTATGGGATTCTACTTCGTGCTACGAGATCGCCCTATATCCATGACATAGAGACAACTCGTCTGCACCACTTGAGCGGTGGCGCCTGCAGCCGCGCAGGCATTAGGAATTCTTCTCTGCTTGGGTAAGCTGCCAGAGAGTGATGTCGAGGTGCGAGGTCATCGCGGAGAGTTGAAAGTGCGTTGACGGGAATGAGCCTGTGCGCTGGGTTTGCTGTCCATAGTTTGGTTAGTCCTCTTGTTGTGTGCTCGGTAGTGGTAGGCTCATGAGAGAACGCCGCCGTGCTGGTCCCTTTAGTAATCTTCGCAAGGCCAGTAGCCGCAATATTGTCCGTGCTCGTCACACGTCAACATCCAAGGTCGCGGCCTTCGTCAGCTCTTGGTGAATGCGAGGTTGGGTCGATCTGGAGATGAGGGTGACACAGGCCACCTGTCTCCATCACCAGATAGTCGAAATGCCAGTAAGAAGCATTTGAAGCTTTGATGTTGTGTGCCTAGAGGCTTCCAAGTCCATCAGCTAACTTCCAGTGATATAGTCACGTCATTGATCGATGTGGTACAAATCGCAGCCCAGACCCGAGACATCACGCTCACCAGTAGTGCCAGCGCAGCAAGCGCAACAGTTTAAGTGCTGCCTCGGCATCATGGCTTTCCAGCTCGTTCATCACCTGGGACTATTTCAGAATGATTTCCATTCTGTATAACTGAATCATCAAATTAGACAAGTAATTACCGTAATGTACGTCCCTCAATAAAGCTCCATTTTCTTTTGGGAAAAAGCTGTATGAAAATCAAATGAATTACCAACAAGCGCAAATAGTTTAAAAACATCCATAATACGTAAAGTTATTCGTCAAAGTTGCGGCAATATGAGGCAAAAAAGGAGCGATTCAGGTCAATACCGTTTACGAAATTATGGATGTTTCGAATGCATTTACTTGTATGTAATTAGTCTGATTTTTTTATCTTTTTTGACATTCCCTCTTCTTTTTTTCTGTCTCTCATAAAGAGAGGCCAGTATTGAAGCGCCAACCACCACCCACCGCCTGTGAAACGAAGAGATCCATTCATCCAGCCACTCACCACGCTCGCTCGACGCCGCCTGCCGTCTGACTCGCGCGTTGCGTTCCGCTTCACCACCGTCTTCACCAACAGCAGCACCTCCTGGTGCTCCTCCACCTACTAGTGCTCCTCCAACGCCGCCTGTCTCCGCCGCGCCACCAAGCCGTCCGCGCCATCCATCCATCCGTTCATCGCACGCGTGCGGTCGAAACGGCGCGAAGAAACCGCGTGACCGCCCCAGAAGCCACTCACCACAAGCTGCGCGTGACTGCGTGCGTGCGTGTGTAGAGAAGTAACTACGAACAGTAAGACGGCATCATGATGGTCATGGCCCCGCAGGCGAGCGTGAAGCTCGCGACGCCCGCCGGTCCGACGCTTGTGACGGCGAACGCCGCCGCCACTCCAAAGCTCCCAGCAGCGCAGGGCGCCGTGTTCAACGCCAAGTCGGCAGTTGCGCTCGTGAATGAGCGCCGCATCGAGTTCATCCGCGCGCGCAACGTGCGTGTGATCGGCAAGATCGACGAAGCGACCGGCAAGGTGCTCAGCTCCTCGTCTGTATCGGACGTGAAGAAGCGCGTGCTGGTTGAGAGCGAGGACATCGAGCGCCTGCTGGCGTGGAAGCACTCGAAGAAGATCGGGCCGGGCTTCGCGAACCTCGGCAACACGTGCTACCTCAACTCGGTGCTCCAGTGCCTCAGCTACACGCCGAGCTTCGTGCAGTACCTGCTCGAGAAAGACGTGTTCGTGTCCTTCGCTGGCGGCAGCAGCCTGAGCAGCAGCTCGAACAATGGCAAGTTCTTCAACAAGAACAGCAACAGTCTGAACAAGGGCTCGAATGGCTTCTGCGGCGTGCGCGTGATGTGCCGGTTACTGCAGAGCATCCACGGCAACGGCGGTGGCGGCAACGGCCGCGTGCTGCAACCCAAGGAGTTTGTAATGAACATCCGCCACGTGTCCAAGAGCTTCCGCATCGGGCGCCAGGAGGACTCGCACGAGTTCTTCCGGCTGCTGCTCGACTCGATGCAGCGCTCGTGCCTGCGCAAGGCGAACATCAAGCTCGAGACGCACCCGGCGGCGGCCACAACGCTCGTGAACCGCACGTTTGGCGGCAAGCTCAAGAACTCACTCAAGTGCGCCAAGTGCAACTTTGTCTCGGAGCGCTTCGACGACTTTCTAGACTTGTCGCTCGAGATTAACAACGGCATCAAGAGTGTGAAAGGCGCGTTGAAGCACTTCACGGCCGTCGAGACGCTCGACGACAGCAACGCGTGGAAGTGCACGAGCTGCAAGAAGCTCAACCGCGCCGAGAAGGGCATGACGATTGAGACGTGCCCGAACGTGCTCGTTATCCAGCTCAAACGCTTCGACATCATGTTTGGGAAGATCAAGAAGCACATTGAGTTCGGCACGTCGCTCGACATCTCGTCCGGCATGAGCAAGACGAGCGAGGAGCGCAAGCGCGGCAGGTGCAAGTACGAGCTCCACGCCGTGCTCGTGCACGCTGGGTACTCGACCGACTGCGGCCACTACTACGCCTTTGTTAAGGGCTCGTCGGGCCAGTGGTACGAGATGAACGACGAGAGCGTGCGGTGGGTGAGTCTCGAGACCGTGCTGCAGCAGAAAGCCTACATGCTCTTCTACTCGCGCGTGCTGCCTGCGTCCGAGCGGCCGCAGCCCAAGGTCAAGCCAGTGGACGAGCCCAAGGCGAGCGTCGTGGCCAAGGCTGGCGCTGAGGAGATCCCAGTCAAGGTGGCGCCAGAGGCTGCTGGTAATGGAGTGACATCAACAGTCGGACCAAAGTCGAAAGAGCTCGATATGAACGGCTTTCTTGCGAGCCTGAAGACCAACATTGACAGCGTCAAGGACGCGGAGAAGGGGGACAAGGCTGTCAGTGCGACTGATCCACTGATCGCAGACGCCATGGAGCCAGAGAGCAAGGTCGCGTTGCCAGCCACAAGGAAGCAGATCGTCGTAACCTTTAATGTCACGAAGCGAAGAGCAGTGACGCCCAAGCGCTCGCTGGCGTTTAGTGGACACATTGGCAAGTTGTACAAGTACCGAGCGTCTTCATGGCGACCGTGCTCGGGTCTCAACTTGTCGCGCGAGGTGACAGAGGGCGTGGTGATCTCAACGCCAGCGCCACAGGCTGCCACTATTCGAGCCAATGCGGAGGAATCGTCCCCCATGCCGACAAAGCCAGCCTTAGGCGCCTCAGCAGCAGCGCCAACGGCCGATCCGAAACCACTCCAAGTCACGAAGATCCACTTTGACCCGCGCCAGATGAAGAACATCGGTGTTAAGAGCGCCGCGCTCTTTGGCAAATCCGTGGACAAGTGGGGCGAGACGAATGGGTGGGAGGACGAGAAGGCTGAGAATGAAGGTGGTAATGACGAAACAGCAGGACCGTCGGAGCTCGAGAAGGAGCTTGCGGCCAAGCACGATCGCGTGCTGAGTAAGTTAAAGAACGAGGACTGGAAGCACCGCAACGCCGGACGGCAAGACTACTGGGACGAGACGTTGGACGCCGGCAAGGTCAAGAAGCTCAAGAAGCGCAAGGACTTTGTCGCGAACCAGGGTTCGAGCAACAAGTTCCAGCTCAAGCTGCAGCACAAGAAGCAGCGCCAGCACCAGTAGACGAGCGACAAGTCCATTGGTATTCTAGTTAGAACAGTCGGTCAGTGAGCCTCATCCAAGCAGCAGCAGCGTCCACCCCACATAGATAATCACAAACGCACAAGTGCATGTATTCCACAACGGAGCCACGCAACGCAGTAAGTAGTAGCTCAAGGCGTCACGCTTGGACCGTTTCGCAGGCTGCAAGCGGGTGAAACGACTCGGCGATGGCCTCGAAAGGGTCGGCGTGGTGTGGTGTGCCAAGTGGTGTGGCGAGGCTCTTTGGAATCCTTCGAGCCTCGTTGTCTTGAACGAAGAAGTAGCGCAGCATGGAGGCGGAGAATGGTGATGACAGCGACGCAGCAGTGCACGAGACGCAAGTCCAAACCAACGACGATCCGTCGGTGGACACCAGTGACGAGCGGTCTCACGGACACACGGGTATATCCGAGTTCTTCCGAACCTCTGGCACACCTGCCAGGGTCGACCATGAGCATGAAGAGGAAACAAAAGCTGGCGTCGGTCGCGGAGATGAAGCCGACCCGGCCACAGGCTCCATCGACTTCTCGCTGCTCGTGATCCTGCAGCCTGACAACGTACGTCATCGCGTGATCGCGACGCCTGAGATGACAATCGCCGAGCTCACCGAGGCGATCTGCAGCGACCTGAAGCTCAATGCGGACCTCATCGCGTTCCCAGGTCTGCATCCAACACCGGGGCTGAGTCTCAGCGACACGCCGCTGTCAGCGTTCGGCTTCAATGGGAACAACACGAACAATAACGGCGAAGAGCCCGCGGTGCAGGCGTACGTGGCCAAGAAGCTGAGCACGAGCGAGCACGTTATGCCCGACCGGATCCCCGTACAGATCTACGACGGTACGTCCGAGCTTTGAGCTGCTCGCCTGTATGCTTCGAGGCTGACCATGTATGGCTACTGTTATAATAGAGGAACAGGACCGGTATCACACGATCTACGTCGACGTGGAAAAGTTCACGGGCCACAAGCCGTACCTGGGTGGCTTCCGGCACCGGAAGACCCAGCAGCTCTTCCACCACGCCTCCGCTCAGGTTTGTGCGCCGGTACTGTGTCTATCCATTGCGCAATCTAGGACCTCTGACTAACTCTGTTATAATCGATAGACGTTCCTGTCGAGAGCGCGACGAAATCTCGGGATCACGCGCGCCCATCGCGAGACGCAGACCCAGGAGCTCGTCACGCGCTCGCTGCAGACGTCGCGCGAGTCCGGCACGCAGATGGCGCGGCGCGACCTGCGGCTCGACACGTCGTGCGATCGACAGCTGCTGGCCAAGCCGTACTTTGACTCGTTCCAGCTTGATAGTCTCCGCGAGGACTCGGCGTTGCTATTGCAGCGACTCTGGCGGGGCTACAAGGCTCGTGCCTACGTCTACAGTCTGCGCGAACAGAAGCGCCGGATCCTCGTCGTGGGCAAGCTCGAGGCCCACGAGAACGCCATCGAGGACGCGTCGTACCAGAAACGCGAAGTCTTCCGGCGCATGCACCCAAAGACTGTAGGCGATTTCGAGGTGTTGTACAACGAGCTGGACAAGTGGCGCCAGTTTGAGACCCGTAAGGTGCACGAGGATGCGAAAATGGACGCTGAGGCGCGCCAGAGCGCACTCGAAGCGATCCTGGCGAAGGAGACCAAGCTGTTGCAGACGATCGATCGCCTGAAGCTCACGGCCACGGACGTGAACCGCAAGCAGCGCATCGAGTCCATGCTGCAGTTCATGGCGCGGCCCAAGCAGTGGCAGATGGGCGACGGCGGCGTCAAGGAGGTGCACACGCCCTTCACGATCCGCGCCAAGGAGCTCATGGATCTGTACCACGGGCTCAAGACACCGCTGGCTTCGGTGGATGAGCGCCTGGACGTGCTGCTGCATGTCAAGTGGACGGTAAAAGAGTTCGAATGTGCGCTAACGAAGGAGATCATTGAGCTCATTGACCGCGAGGCCGACATGCTCAACCGCGGGAGGAAGGAGAAGAGCCTCGAGGGGCTCCGCAAGCGGCTCGCGAATCTCTTCCTGCAGTTCATTGAGAACCCGGAGTTCAATCCCGAGTCCGCGGCGCTCAAGCAGACGACGAGCTCCATAACGAGGTAGGCTGATAAGGCGGAATGGAGCAGCGTTTATAAGCAGCATGACTGGGTGGAGTTTTGCTGATGCTCGCAGATGGGTACCTATACTCGGATCCGTATAAATTTAGAGAACGTGTCATAGAGCATTATAAACTTACATGCTTTTTACATATGATGTTGCAAAAGTAACTTATTAAAATATAAAAATGCAACGTCACATTCAAACGACCTTTCCCACTGGTCGCTTCCTGCAACCTCATGCAATGCAGCGTCATTTACACAAAGTAAAGCAACCATGGTACGAAGATGCCAGGGACGCAGGCGTATGTGCATTGCCAACACGCCATAGATGTATGCATGTGAAGCCACGACACTGACGCACATGTGTGTGTGCTTGTTCACTGTGTGTTAATGTGTGCGTGCGACAGCCAGGGTACGAGGCCGAAGAGACGATCAAACGCATCAAGAGCCACAAGGGCGTGCAGGCCGTTTTGATCGTGAACCAGGAGGGCGTGCCGATCTACTCGTCCACGAGCGACGAGGAGTTCGCGATGGATCACGCGGCGCTCATCTCGCAGCTCGCGGCCAAGGCCAAGTCCACGATCCGCACGCTCGACCCGACGAACGACATGACGTTCCTGCGCATCCGCTCCAAGAAGCATGAGATCATGATCGCCCCCGGTGCGTCCTCGTTTGTTACTACTGCTGCTTGTAGCATTATATGATAGTATCGTGCTTATAGCTGCGTTCTGGTTGAGCTAATGGCATTATGCTGCTGTGGTGGTATTCACACAACGCTTCGTAGACAAGGAGTACGCGCTGATCGTGATCCAGAACCCGAACCCAGGCACGGAGCACGAGGCAGCAGAGGCCAGCTGAGTAGTAAGCACGCGCGTGTATGGGAAGTGCATTATCTTTTATATATGAGTGAGAACAAGCCTGAGGTGTCGCCATTCACCATCCACCGCGAAGCGATCCATGTGCTGCTTCAAGCCTCACACGTGTGCACAAATGGAGCTGTTCGCTTAAGTTCGCTTCAGGCTTCACAATCCTTTCCACTTTCCACCTCTATACTGTATTGCAAACCACCATTTGGTCAAAAAAGATAACGACTCGGTTGAAGGAAGGCGCTCTTTCTTCACAGAGCCATTCGCCATCTTCTCAGCTTCTCAACAGCGTACGGACACCTTTCTTCCCACGAAGCGACACGATGACGCGCTCGTCCCTGAAGAAGCACGACAGCGCGGTGGAGTCCCGCGCGCTCAAGGCACGGCGCGACCGCGTGACCACGCAGGTGCGCAAGGACAAGCGGCGCCAGGCCGTGCAGACCAAACGACGTCGACTCATGTCGTCGGATGGCGACGTGGCGCTCACGGGCCGCGACATCGCCGAGCTCGTGGCCATCCTCGCGGACACGAGCTCCGCGTCCATCGACTCGCACCAGGAGCGCTTTGACGTGCTGCGCGAGATCCGCGTCATGCTCTCGACTCACGAGCACGACTATGACGCCGTCGAGAAGATCATCGAGTCCGGGGTACGTCCATCAAGTGCCACATACCTAGGACTGTGTCGTTACTAACATGTATGCCTGACTCGCTATCTCGATGTGTAGATTGTGCCGATCATGGTGAATCTGCTGAACTCGGCGTCGCCGCTGGCGAGCGCCACGCGCACGGGCGGCGAAGTATACCGTGAGATCCTCTGGTGCTTGACCAACATCGCGAGCGGCCAGTACGAGCACACGAAGCTCGTGCTGCCGGCCGTGCCGCGACTGCTGCAGTTTCTCGAAGGCTCGAACGTCACACTCGCCGAGCACGCGGCCTGGGTGCTAGGCAACATCGCGGCCGACTGTGAGGAGTTCCGCCAGCAGCTGATCGCGAACGGCGTGGTCGTGCCACTCGTGCGCATTCTCGCGAACCCCGTGGTCGAGAAGGAGCTCGTAAAGAACTGCGCTTGGGCGCTGTCCAACATGGCGCGCGGCCACGAGACGTCGGCCGAGGCGTTCATCGCCGCAGGCATCATCCCCGCTCTCTCAGCCGGTTTGACGCAGGACCAGCCCCACTCGTTCCCGGAAGAAGTGGTGATCGAAGTGGCGTGGTTGCTTAGCTTCCTCACGGCGCGCGAGGAGCAGTACCTTAAGCGCATGCTCGAGAACAACCTCGTGCCCGTGCTACTGCAGTATTTCACGACGTCCAACGAGCTGCTGCTCACGCCGTTGCTGCGTGTCTTTGGAAACATTTGCTGCGGCTCGGTGGACCACCACACGGACGAGTGGCAGATGCCCTACGTGCGCGCGCTCCTGAGCGCCGAGTCGCCGTTCCTGCCCAAGCTACGCGAGTTCCTGCAGCCGGACGTGGCCGCGAGCCATGCGCACTTGGCGAGCGAGAGCGCCTGGGTGCTCTCGAACCTCGCAGCCCTCGACGCGCAAGTGGTCGAAGTGCTACTTGCGGCGCAGTTCCTGCCGCTGCTGGGCCAGCAGTTCCACGACGGGAGCTTTGAAGTGCGTCGCGAGGTCGCATTTGCGCTCACGAATATCGCACTTACCAGCGCTGCGCACTTGGAACAAGTGCTTGCGCTCGACGTGCTCAAGGGCTTCCTGCAGTACCTGAGCACCGCTGATGTTGCGGTGGTCGGCAACTCGCTGCGCTTCATTGAGAACGTGCTGCGCGTGGCACCACGCGGCGTGCACCTCGTGGAGCTGAACGAGGGCATCGACGCGCTCGAGACCGTGCAGTTCCAGTCTGGAGAAGAGCATCTGTCGCAGTGGGCCGCTGCGCTCGTGAACGAGTTCTACGGTGAGAACTACGGGATCAACTCGCCGCCGAGCGTCGCGGCCGTGGGCGGATTTGTGCCCAACCTCTCGGTGCTGCAGCCGCCGCCAGCGCAGTTCAAGTTCAATGCAGCGTCTCCGGGCGGACGAGGCCGCGGTGCGCACATGACCACGCCAGCCTGGAAAAAGTGACAAGCGAAACCACCTGACTGCATTTGCGCGAGTTGTTCAAGCACACATGTCACACACACAACAAGCAAGAAACAAACAAGCAAGCACAAGCGCAACTATACAAACACACACAAACAAGCACACAATGACAAGTATATATGAGCCACACATGTTTACAACTCTCATGGTGGTGCTGCTTTCCTAATCACTGAATACTCACACGCGTCTCATGCGTTCGCCGCCTGCAGCTTGTGGTGCGCGAACGACGGGGACTCGATCGGGAGCTTTTCGCCCATGTAGTTGACCACGAGGATCTTCTCATACGATCGACAAAGCCACGCGCCGAGCAGTGCCGCAAGCACAGCGCCGATTGCCAGATAGCCGTGCTCGGTGTTCTCGTCCACGATGAAGAAGACGCAGGCGTAGACCACGTAGTTGAGCGCATTGACGACAAAGAGACCGCGATTGGCCTGCACGAAGCGGATTCGACTCACGCACGTGCCGCAGCCGAGCAGCAGCGATCCGCCCAGAAAGCCGATATGCAGCAGCATGAACGCGATGAACGCCGGCGTGGGCTGCGCCATTGTGCCGAAGAACGGGTTTGTGGACCGCGAGAGCATCAAAGCGCTCTCGGCGATCACGAGCGCGTTGAGGAAGAAGATCGCGCTCTTATGTTGCCACGAATCCACCAGCAAGTTGTCGTAGTCCATAGTTGTGTGTGTGCGTGTGTGGGACTGTTGGTTTGTTGCCGCTCAATTCTGTTGTGACCTTTGTCCCATGGGTCATAGAGAGAGAGCGAGCGTACATACCGTATGGCTGTGGGAGAAGCAAGCAACTGCGACGAGAGAAAGAAGCTGCTGGCTCGTTTACTGGCTGCCTGGTCAATACTGAAGCCAAGCCAGTCAAGCACTTCGCATTTGTGCGCGAGCCATTTTGTCACATGTGGTCTGAAACAACCGCCGCCGCGAATCACACATGCTCGCGGCGACTTGTGTCAAGCTCAGGGTCCCACTCTTGCGCTCCCAAGCAGCACCATGTTAGTATCTGTCCCCAACACTAGCAATGCAATTGTTGCTCGCCCACACCACCACGTCCAACGTCGCGTGTTTACAACAACAATAACATTGTTGTCTGCTCACGCAACCACCATCACCACCATCAAGCAAGATCACATGGTCCATGTATCATAAAAATTCGATAGCATTGCATTTAGTAAAGTTATACTGCGTCTAGCCCTAGTTGCTGGCGGCCTCCTCCTCCTTTGGCTGGTAGAACGGGAAGTCGGTATAGCCCTCGGCGCCGAGCGCCGAGTTGTAGTACACTTCGAAGCTCGCATCCGGGTTCAGCGGCCAGTCGTTCGCGAAGCGCTCGGCCAGGTCCGGGTTCGAGATGTACGCGCGGCCAAAGCCCACGAGGTCCGCACAACCGGAGCGCAGCGCGCCCTTAGCCGTGTCGCGCGTGTAGCTGTTGTTGGCGATGACCGTGCCCTTGAAGAGCAGCTTGGCCTCGAACGCCGTCATCTCGCGGCACTTGCCGTGGTACCCGAAGCCAAAGCCGTCGAGCATCGCCAGGTACGCCAGGCCGTGGTGACTCAGGCGTTCGATCACGTACGTGAACGTCTCGACATTGTCCTCCGAGCCAATGTCCGCGAACGCGCCGTTTGGTGACACGCGCACGCTGATGCGGTCCGCGGGCCACACGGTCTTGATTGCCTCGACGATCTCGAACAGGAAGCGCGCGCGGTTCTCGAGCGAATCGCCGTACTTGTCCGTGCGCTTGTTGGACACGGTCTGCAGGAACTGGTCAACCAGATAGCTGTTGGCCGCGTGGATTTCCACGCCGTCAAAGCCGACCTCCTTCGCGAGCTCCGCGCACTTGCGGCAGTCCTCAACGATACCAGCGACTTCGTCAGTCTCCAACGCGCGTGGGGTCTCGTACGGACTGGTGACATAGTTGACGTCGCGTGTGTGGCCGCTGACGACGCGGATGGCCGACGAGGAGACAATCTCGCCCTTGAAGTTGAAGCTCGAGTGCGACTGGTGGCCCATGTGCCACATCTGCAGGAAGATCTTGCCGTCCTTGGCGTGCACGCGGTTCACGACGCGCTTCCAGCCCGCGGCGTGCTCCTTGGTGTAGAGCGCAGCGGCGTGGTGCCAGCCGTAGCTGGTCTCGAAGATGCGCGTAGCCTCGGTGATGATCAGGCCGGCGCCAGCACACTGCTCGTAGTTGACCTCATTGTTCTCCGACGGCACGCGGTCCGCGCCTGAGCGGCGCGAACACCACGCGGTTCTTGAGCACGAGGCCCTCGCCGAGCGTGAACGGCGTGTTGAGCTTGTAGTCGGCGGTGGCGGACATGGTCGTAGCAGAGGTGCTAGTGGCGATTTGGCGAAGTGCAGAATGGTGAATCGCAATGCAGCGTCGCTGGCTCAGAGCTCAGAGCTCAGAGCCCCAGGCGCAGTGGAGCTCCTAGAGCCAAACATGTCCCTGTTGCACCGTACCGTAAACAGAAAGTGAACCCATCCCGGATTGCGTTGACCTCGAGTGTTTATCGAATCAGCTGTCGGAGTATTGGAGAAATTTGATTGGCTGAAAAGGTAAAACGTTCGATTATGATCACGCAATTGGTAAGTCAGCTATTGCTTCAAATAGAACACCATAATCTGCGACGTGTGAGCATGGAGACTTCAGGCTTGGACCTGGACGATTGCGGCTGGCAATCGCATTGAGCTCATGCTTCGCTTTCCAGTCCGCCAACTAACTATCCTGCGAGACCAATACAGCCCATTGCCGCGTTTTACCAACATCGGTAGCGTTTTGTGTTGGTGCGTGAGTGTGGCTCACATCTCTTCAGTCACTTCAAGATAAAAGTGGTGTATACCCAACACCTTGGACAGGAACGGCTTTCAATGCCATGTACTTCCTATCAAGAACAACGCACTCATATGCAACACGCTACGCCTTCATCTTCTCACAAGCTTACCACGGCACCACCTTGCCTTTGTAGTTAAGGAACTTGCCGCTGTCCTCTGGTGTGAGGCCCTCGATGACCTTGGTCAAGCCGGCGACGCTCTCCTCCGGTTGCTGGCCGCCCGTGAAGTTCGTGATGCGTGTGACGACGTGGCCTGGGTGGAGCACCACCGCGATGATCTTGTCGCTCTTCAGGTCCACCGCGAGGCTCGAGTTGATCATGTTCACCGCAGACTTAGACGCGCGGTAACCGTACAGCCCGCCGCTCGTGTTGTCATCGATGCTGCCTATGCGCGAGGAGACTTGAGCTACAATTGCATTGCCACGCGCGGCAGCCGCGAGCTTCAGGTTTGGCAGGAACGCGCGCGTCATGAGGAATGGGCCCACGGCGTTCACCTCAAACTGGCGCATGAGCGACTCCTTCGTGGCGTCCTGGAACCCGCCAGCGACGCCGATACCGGCGTTGTTGAGCAGCAAATCGATGGGCACGCCCTGGAGCTCGCTCGCAGCATTGAGGATCGAT
>JAADXK010000791.1:0-15504 GCA_023337805.1 Globisporangium barbulae | reverse complement strand
GGTCTCGATCACAGCACTCGTCGCGAGGCTCAGGCTCGTTTGCGTCGAGCCGAGCCAAACCTGTGGGTCCGTCACCTTGGTGCGCGTGGTCCAGGAGATCGTCATGCCCGAGCCCGTGGGTGTGCCGGCGTACGCCAAGTGGTTCTGCTGCGGCACTTTGTTCGCGTCGATGCTCGCGTTTGTGATCGCGCGGCAGGCCTGCGCGGGCGAGACGTCGCCGAACTTGTACTGCAGGCTGCAGCTCTTGGTCGGCGTACACGAGAGCTCCTTGTAGTCGAAGGCGCAGTCCGCGGCCGCAGCGACAGCGAGCGAGCACGCGGCCAGCAGAAGCGACGCGAACTGGAAGCGCATGATGGCTATTAGGAGAGCTGAGCTGGGGATTTGAGCTCTTGGGGCGAGATTGCAAAGTGAGCTGCTGAGAACGACTCTGTGGACAGCCGTCCGCCGGTCAAGTGCTGGTGGTCCGCTCCTGTGGGCGACTTGAGGCTGTGGACAACAGCACATGGAGTGCAACGTGAGCATGCACGCGGATTCTTGAACGACGGGCCATCAACTCAGATCACGAGTGCCACGTGCGTCCGGTTGTGGTGCAATGGACAGGCAGGCATTTCGCGGTGGTGACGAGTGCTAATGGCATTTGTGGACGCTGATCGAGTCGTGAGAGAAATCGAGTCAGTACAACTCGGACGAAATGATCTAGTACCATAATAGTGTAGAAAATATACCTGTTATAAATAGCAAATATGAAAAAATTAGATGACGGCATTTGAGCACTGGGCACGGTGTCATTTTTCTCTCACGTATATTATCAAAGCATTATGGTTGAATTCGATGCACAACATTTTGATTTTGAGGTGCAACTGTGGTGCATTCTCCATGTAATCAGTCGAGAAAGCACAATCCGAACCGCAACTCGTCGACATTTTGCTTCTCTCTCTGGCCCATTCGGCCCAATCCAAGCCCAAGTAGCTGACTGGGATGGCGAAGGGCTCGAGGTGGAAGGCTGCGTGCAGTTGTCCGATGACGCTCTTCCCCAGATTGCAGAGGGCGGCAACAGCCTTCTCTCGACCAGGCTGGAATCAGAGATACGATCTATTATAACGTTCGAGTGGGACCTCAACTTGAACTCGGCTCTGAAAAGAGCTCCAAGACATCTACAGCAGCCTCATTCGAGGATACTATAACTTCAAGAAGGCACTGGATTAGGATCTGTCGCGGGCGCCACTGCTGCGGTTGCGCAGTGGAGCCCACAAATAGGAAACCCAGCGTAACTATTTTATTATTTTATTATATAGTTTAGTAAATATGAAAATACCGCATATAAACGCAAAGCTTGCATGAAACACAACAATAGACCACTAAACACTGTCAAATAGCATATATATTCAATTCTTACACTATTAATACGAAATATAACACAATAACATCTAATTTTTTGTATGGAATCATTTGTGCTACCGTGTAGTCATAATGTGACCCTGAATTCTCATAATTCTCACAGTAGAACAAGCAACACCACCGCATCATGGCGCAGTTGACTGCTACGTTCATCGCCGTCGCTATCGCGCTGCTGCTCGCATGCTCAGCGCCAGCAGCAGTAGTCACATCCGCTGGTGTCACTATCACGAGCGACGCGTCACCAGCGTTCCCGATCCTCGACGACGAGCAGTGCACGTTTGAGCGCAAGACCAAGTCGTGCGAGCCAGCCGCGTACTGCTCATTCCATTACCAGCTGGGCGACCTGGCGCTCGACCAGGCCTGTCGCGTCGTCAAGGCCAAGGTCGCTAAAGTACCACAGCAGCTCCATCTCGCCTACGCGGGCCGCGAGACCGGCTCGGCCATGACGATCTCCTGGAGCACGTACACCAAGGTGGGCGATCCACAGGTGTGGCTGGGCCTTACGGCCTCTACACTCAAGCCCATGGTGCCCAGCGCACAGGCGAGTGTGGACGTGACGTCGTACTACTTGGACAAGAGCTACTCACTCTACACGTACCACGCAACGGTCTCGGGGCTCACGCCGGCCACGCAGTTCTTCTTCAAGGTCGGCTGCTCAAGTTGTGGAGATACGAATGAGAACACCACCAGCTCGATCTCGTCGTTCACGACCGCCAAGCCCAGTACTAGTACGGACGACCAGTCGTTCGAGATCTTCATCTACGGGGACTTTGGCGCTGACGTCAACGCCCAGCAGACCACAACGTTCCTGACCAAGAACTCGAGCAGCCAGAGCGTGGACTTTGTGTACCACATCGGCGACATCTCGTACGCGGACAATGATTTCCTGTCGCTGAGCTCCTTCGCGGGCTTTCTCTACGAGGAGACGTACAACCACTGGTTCAACTCGCTCGCGCCCGTGATGCGCGCCGTGCCGTACATGGTACTCGTGGGCAACCACGAAGCCGAGTGCCACTCGCCGCAGTGCCTGCTGTCCGAGAAGAAGCAACTGGCGCTGGGCAACTACTCGGCGTATAATGCGCGCTTCAAGATGCCCTCACGCGACAGTGGTGGCGTGAAGAACATGTGGTACGCTTTTGAGCACGGCCCTGTGCACTTCACGTCTATCTCGACCGAGTCCGACTACCCAGGCGCGCCCCACAACTCGTTCATCCACGAGAGTCGCAATGGACACTTTGGTGACCAGCTCACGTGGCTCGAGGCCGATCTCAAGGCTGCAGACGCGAACCGAGCTCGAATCCCATGGCTCATTGTCGGCATGCATCGGCCCATGTACACGCTGGTCGAGTGCGACAAGGATGGGAACCCGAAAGGCACGGCTAAGGCCATCCAGGAAGCCTTTGAGAAGCTCTTCATCAAGTACAAGGTCGACGTGGTCGTCGCCGGCCACGTGCATGCCTACGAGCGCCATTTCCCCATTGCGAATGGTAAGAAAGTGACTGCAGGCGTCTCGCAAGATGGGAAGAGCTACGTGGCTCCACAAGCGCCAGTGTACCTCGTGACAGGCGCGGCGGGCAACTCCGAAGGCCACGAGCATTTACACAACAAGACGCAAGTTGAGTGGGTCGCGAATACGGATACGACGCACTACGGCATCTCGTCGCTGAGGGTGACGCGCAAGGCGCTGAGCTTCAAGCTCATTGGCACGGGCGACGGTGTCGTGTACGACGAGTTTGAGATCACCAAGATCTGAGTGAGAGCTGTGAAAGCTATTAGAGACTACGTAAGGAGAGACAAGCACGTGAGAAGAGAGCATGAGTCAGGCTCCAGCAGAGCTTTTTGTATCGATATGAAGTATCATAATGAAGAATGTCAGCTCAGTGATCGGAAAGAAGAAGCCGACAGTATAAATCTCACGGAGACCTCGTTGTTCGTTCACCAAGGATCTCACATTCGAAGATGTGTGCTCTCGCGAATCTCGCAAGGCAATGATCGCAGCGGCGCTGATTGGGAACATAATACCCTGCTGGATGTCAAGAAGCCGATTTCGGCATCACCACCAAGAAGTTCAAGAACATTTATTATTATATGCACTGTTCTGGAGTAGCAGTGGATCAAGTCGATGAGGACGCTGACTTCCTGCAGATCTCTAGATTCAGCAGCGAGCTGTTGCAAGCGGTGCAAGATCTAGAGAGTAAGAGCGAGTGGTGCAGCGATGTATTTCGAAGTCCTCAGCGGGGCGCTGATAGACTTCGTACTGCGTACTGTGGGCAAGATCTCCAAACATCTCGTGGCAGATTCAACGTGGACGTTGCGCCGGACGTCGACACAATGCCGCTGGTGCTGTTGACCTGCGCGTTTGCGGACGACGAGCGACCTCGGACCTTGAGGCGCAGAGCCAGCAACGGCTCAGTCGATTCATGAACCCACCTTATCAATCATGGGACGAAGCTCGGCGATCTGATTGGCATCTGATTCTCAGATCGTCGCCGCCTCGTCCACAGCGCTGAGCGCTCGGATTCCTTGAAGCGGATCCTGACATGTTGACGCAGTGGGTACATTTGATTGACTGGCTGGCTGCGAATGAACCCAATCGCGCTCCGCTTCATGAGCTTCACTCGCGCTTGTACGAGGCGATAATGTTTGCACGCGAGCCGCTCTAATGACTAATGAACCCAAACGCTTCGAGGCCTTCCATCTCGCTTTCGTCACTATCGGAGCTTCCCATACGCGGTACTTTCAGCTTCTCAGCAGCTGTTTTCGCGAGGAGGTCCAATGGGTTAATCCTTCTAGAAGAATGGTGGTGGTGCATCTGTGCCAAACAGGCAGGCGGAATGGTTAGTGGCTTTGTGCGTGTGAATGAATGCCTTGCGCAACGGGACTCACGCGCCAATAAACCACGAGCAATCAGCTGAGCTCGTTCACATGAAGCAGCCAACTCCCGAGTCAGTAGTGAGATGTTATGTAGCTTTCCTGCATGGTCTCTTGCCTCTCTCATAGAACTTTTACTCACGCGCGTGCGACTGATTTAAATCATGCACGCTGATGGTTTGGCGCTGGGATTGTAGGCGCGAAAGCTGTGGCTCACGTTCGTTTCCCTCGAGGGGTTCTTTCCATTTGCCGCTTGCTGACTTGACACGTGTGTGTATGTCTCTGTCTGACGGGAGGTGCGTGAGAAGGAGAGTCAACCTTTGGGACGTTGGGTTTATTCGCTCATTATTCTCCAGTTCGCTGTATATCTGCGATACTACTACACTCGCACTTTCACTCTCTTACAGGCAACAAACAGGTCATCCAGAATATCTGGTTAGCGAGCGAGTGACCGGAGGCACTTTCGAACACACACACACGAATCTAGAGTCTGCAAGTAACGAGAGCGAGAAGAGCAAGAAACACGCGGCGACGCGCAGGTACCAGGCACAGACACACCGCCGCGAGATGAACGACATCGCGCGCTACCCGGTCTTCGCGCTTCCCAACGCCATGGCGAGCCAGCAGCAGCTTCAGCAGAGAGCCAAGGGCATCTGGTCCACGGCCGAGCACGATCGGTTTCTCGAAGCGCTCAAGAAGTACCCGCTGGGACCCTGGAAGGCGATCACGGACCACATTGGCTCGCGCTCGATCCGCCAGGTGCAGACCCACGCGCAGAAGTACCAGGAGAAAGTGCTGCGCAGGCTCAACGGCTCGAGCAAGGCCAAGGTGCTGCGGCTGCGCCAGGAGCACCGCATCGACCACGACGTGCTCGACTCGCAGACGCTCATCGGCACGCCCGGCGAACGCCGCCGTAACGCGCGCAAGGCCTCAGCCGCCAAGCTCAACGCCGCGGCCAAGCCACTTGGGGCACAAGCAGTGCCAGGAGTCATAGCAGCAGCAGTAGGGGTCATCAAAGAGGAGGAGGTCGAAGATGAGCCGTCCGAGCAGATGTCCAAGGCGGAGCTCTTCCGCCTCTCGCTCTCTGAGTTCTACGACGATGACGACGACCTGCTGGTGCTCAAGAAAGAGGCCGAGGCAGACGATGAGGCTGAGGTGGATGAGGAAGAGGACGAGGGCGACCTGCCGAGCCTGAGCGAGTGCCTCGATTTCTTCATCAAGTGCTTCTCCACAACAGCGCAGCACCAGTATCACCAGCACCAGCGGCAGCTCTGAATCTTCTTCACATTCGATCTGAAGAGCTACGACAAAAGAATGGGGTCAACACCTTGATCAACTCGCTCATCGACCCATAGTAATTATCCGCTTGGAGAACACATCACAAGCCAACAAAGTGAAGCGCAGGCCACATACCGCTCACACCGCATCTAAACAGCTACACCCCATAAATCATGCCTATGATATTGTATCCTAATACAACAACGAGAAGTCACACGACGCCAACCTATCGTTCCTTGGCCTTCGGCTGGACTGACAGCTCAATGAACGTGTACATATCCATCCAGCACCTTGTTCAACAGCTCAGCTCAGCCACCGACGTGTGAATGCGCCACGAGAGCAAGTAATGAATAGCTGACTGGTGTCGAGCGCTTTGAACGCGCGCGCACTGCTATTAGCGAGAACGACGCCACCGAGAGAGGAAGATCTTGAGAAGGCGTCGTCTGTCGCTCTCAACGAGACGTTTTTTCGCAGACAGCAGTGGTTTTCTGACGGTGGCGACAAGTCAGCAGCAGGTCTGTCAGTCAGTCAGTCGGTCGTTGTTCCTTGAATCGAAATGGCGAATCGTCTCACGTGCTGAACTCTGCCTGCTTTAGGACGATTCCGTCCATATCGACGCGAGCAGGGAGCCTCGACCACCGAGCAGTGGTCTGCAGAACGCCTGCCGTTCGACGCTGGCCAATGAAGGAAGGACGGGGACTGCTGACCGGCATTCCTTCCGGATGTGATCTCATAGACAGACGCGCTTGGTGGTCCCAGCAGGTTTGGCAAAGGCTTGGCAACGGATGTTCGAGCGTAAAGGCTTGACTTGATAACAATATTAGCCTCTCAAGTATACATATGGGGTTAGACAGGCTGTTACCTAGTGTAACACAATGCTAGATAATAAAGAAACCCGTTTATTACCCATGAGAACGAATTGCAAATACAAGAGGCAGATGATAGGAACGTGATTTGCATGGGTGTGTCCTTTCAAGAGCCAGCGCTTCAACGTTTCCCAATACCTAACAGCGATTATTCAAGAAGCTGCGATTTCCAGTAATCAACGCCCGACCGCAAAGATCATTTGGAGCGCATATCCAACATTGGAGGTCGGTGCTGCTGTCGTGAAAGGCGTCTCCGCATCGGCACAAATCCGGAAGGAGCTAAATCCAGTCTTTCATCACGACACTGTGCCTCGGTGGGCAGCACATCAAGAAAGCAATAACACGCCCGATTGTCCTTTTATAATGCATGTGTTGATGTAGGACATTATATAGTATTGCAAAAGTTTTTTTCGAGCACGTAACAGTAATAAACGCTGTTGTTATTGATCTTAGAGAGGCTTTGGAATCCGAGCGTGCTGAACACACTTCGATTATGGTCCCCCATCACAACGTGACGCTATTCGCACAGTCATGTATCGAACAGTTCTCGTTTGACTGCCATGCATTGCATCAAGCACCAGGGTATCAACTTTATCAAACTCACATAGTAATACCCTGGCCTTTTTTTCGCACGACCTCAACGCTTTTGTCTGGCTCTTTTCGTAGCTGCTGCAATGGGGACAAGGCAAAAAAGAGCACGTGGACGACAGGCAGCCTGTGTGCAACGGGGGACTCGCATAGAAATGGCTCTTGGACGACGCCGCCCGCGCGCTCTCTGCTGCAGGTGAAGAGCTACGCGCTTCACAGCGCCATTCCTCTATTTTCCGCTGCCCCCAGTGGAAACTATCGCTTCACCCGACTCGCTACGCCAGTACACCCCCTCTCAGCAACCATGGTGGCATCACCCAAGTTCCTCATCGCGTTCACGACCGTGGCCGTCGGCGCTCTCTTCGGCAGTAGCAGCGTGGATGCGACCTCGATCGAGTACAACCCGACGACTCCGGGCGACACCGTGTGCCTCGGGCACTCGCACCCGGCCTTCGGCGCCTACCTGCCGTCGTCCGCGGTCACGGCCGTGATCAAGGTCGACCCGGAGCTCCCGGCCGTGGCCTCGCTCACGAACGTCTCAGTGGACGACCCGACGCTGCTCGCGAACTCGACGGCCACGCACAAGGTCGTCGAGCTCGGCCGCTCGCTGGACGACGACGATGACGACTTTACCGACACCGACCTCACCTCGTACGGGTCGTCGCCCGGCAAGGTGAGCGCCGGTGCGGGCCGTCGCCGCAACCTGGAGGCATCCAGCGACGACATCCGCAAGCTCGAGACGTTCTTCAAGACCAAGATGGAAACTGGACTCAAGAAGTTGCCAACCCGGGGTGTCGTGCTCCCGGCGCCATGGCCGAGCAGCTACTGGCCGATCTACCAGGACGGCATCAACGCCGTCTGGTCTGAGGGCAACGCGAGCCCATCCGAGAAGTACGCCAAGGCGTACAACCTCAACGTGAAACAGTTCACGGAGGCGGTCTCCAAGTCGACGGGTATCCTCTCGCAGAGCACACGCCGAGCGTGCAAGGCGGACTCGGACTGCACGAGTCTGAAGGACGGCAGTGCCTGCGGCAAGCGCAAGGGCTCGGCCACGGGCTACTGCATCCCGACGTGGTTCGGTATCTGCCACGCGTGGTCGCCAGCGGCCATCCTCGAACCAGAACCAAAGTGCGCAGTCACGCAGAACGGCGTGACGTTCCAGCCGTTTGACATCAAGGCGCTCGTGACGGACATCTACGATGGTGCAGCCGTCGACACCGTGTTCACCGGCGTACGCTACAACGGCGGCAACGACGCCAAGGACCGCTGGGGCCGCCACGTGGATGCCGCCTACCGCGACTTGGGTGCCGGGTACTTCCACATTGCGCTCACCAACATTCTGGGCAAGTTCAAGAAGGCGTTCGTGGTGGACGTGACGGCCGGCGCCGAGGTGTGGAACCAGCCCGTGCGCGGCTTCCTGGTAAAGGAGCAGCGCCGCTTCAAGCCCAAGGAGGCGGCCAAGAACTTCTACGGCACGAGCACGTACCCGTTCAACACGCGCGCAAGCAGCATCGTGTACGTCAAGACGCGCATGAGCTGGATCGTCGAGGCCGTGGAGGACGGCCCGCTCGTCGAGACCGGTCGCGTGGACGCGTACACGACCGGCGCTGACTACACATACCTGCTCGAGCTCGACTCGAAGGACAACATCATCGGTGGTGAGTGGCTCTGGGGATCGAACGACAACCACCCGGACTTCCTCTGGTTCCCGACCGGCACGCCTGCGCTCAACTCGGTCACCAAGACTGGCCTGAGCTACAAGAACGTCAAGGACCTCATCACGCGCTCGTCCAAGTGCCAGAAGTAATTGGTTCTACAGTACCGACCACAGACAGACGCGAAGTGTGAGTTGTGAGAAATTTTGTATGTGTGACCGAACGCGTGTGGTACGACAAAGAGCAAAGCTACTCGATAGCTCCTATTAAGACGACAACTTTGAAATGAGAATGGATCATTTCAATTGCCTTACTTCTTTGTAAGCCAATGCTTTGTAGCTGCTGACGTGCCACGTTCTTATAGCCAGTTAATCAAAACCTCAGATGGCCGAGGGCATCCAGCGTGAGGACGCAATGAGCGTGTCCTCTGGCTCGAGCTTCTTGTTCTTCATACCTTGCTTGTGTGAGCGACTGTGAGGCACCTTCCCAGTTGCCAGCGACGTGGCCGCGACGTTATCTTCCAGCTGCTGGTGCAGGTGCGACCACGCCATGGAGCGAGCTGCAGGTCTGAAGCTCTGAGATCGCGCTTCGCTGCTGCGGCTGATGCTCTGGGGATTCGTGCGCTGCGGTTGGAAGCTCAGGAGGATCTCGTGGCGACGCACGTTGCGCTGGAAGATCGCTTCGAGCTCCTCGCCGCTGAGGCTCGCGCTGCCGCTCAGCTCACTCTCGTCGTCCTCGTTATCAGCGGGCTCTTCGTCAATTTCAAAAGTGTGGTGGGGTCTCTGGGCCCTGGATCTCATTCGAGACGAAGCTTTCCATACTACAGCTGAACCGAAGTCCTCATCTTCATCTTCATCATCAGCCATCCATGAAGAATAGCGATCTGATGCGCTCGCTCGAGCATCATCAACCAGTCGTTTTTCAAGCGGTAATCGCTGGTTCGGCAGAGCAACTGGCGACTTTGGTTCACGAAAGTCCTTGATGAAGAACGCGAGAGAGTCATCATCGTCATCGTCAGTATCATAGCCATCGTCTTTGCTGAGCTCCTGAGCGTGGGGCTCTCTTCGATTGGCGACACTCTCATCTTGGTTGTTCATTCCACGTTCATGAGCAAGGCTGCGTCTGTTTTTCAAGACGGAAGCTCGCTGTCTTGGATCGACAACACTTCGAGCGAGATCGAGTTGCGAGACTAGCTCGTCCATCGAGTCCTCGAGACTGATGACAAGCTCCGGAGGTCCTGTCGCCGGCTTTTTCGACGTTGACGGTGGTAGTGATGGCTCTTGGGCTTCAGGTCGTTGGTCCTCTGTCTGCTGTTGGCGGGGCTCTTCCTGGCGCACTTGGCCGTCAAAGTACACCATCTTGCTGTCACACTGGAGCGGCGCTGTCGGCATCATCAGCTGCTGTTGTTGGTGGTAATGACTGGTGTTGAGAACCGCCTGTGAAAATGTCGAGCCAAGTTCACGATTTTGGCTTGCATTGCCTTGAAATTGTCGGTGAACACTGTTGCCACTGCTGCCGTGATTCAGGTTTCTACCTGGATCACCGAGCCCGGGTTGCTTCCCTCCAACCTCGCTGTTGTTCTTGAGATCACTATGAGCCGAGGGCTGGTTGCTGTTGCTATCTTCGGGCACAAATCGACTGGTACTTCGCTCCAGAGCCTCGTGCGAAGAGCTCCTAGGCTGCAAATTGGCGTTTCTTAGCTGCTCCTGCTGTTTGTGGAACTTCTCGAGCTCCTGGCGATGCAGCTTCTCGCGTTGGAGGAGCTCTTCGCGGAGCTCGTTGCGGAGCTGCTCCAGGTCGGAGAGCGTCGGCGCCGAGCCATTGGGCGATGGAGAGCCAACCTGCTGCTGTTGTTGTTGCTGGAGCTGGATCTGCGCATGCGCCTCACGGATTTCGTCGACGATCTGGCGTTGGTGCATCAGCTCCTGCTTCATCTCGTCATACTGTCGGAGCAGTACGGTTGGATCGACAAACTGTGGCTGTAGTGGTGGTGACTGGGGCGGCCACTGAGCATGGTCAGCAACTACGGACGCATTACGATGCTGGAAACCTGGAAAGGACCCAGGCTGGCGATGCATGGAGCGCCGCAGTGGCATCTCCTGATCGTTCTCTTCATGTTGATGAGCCTGGTGGCGGAATCCGTTGCGTTGAAGCTCAGTGGCGAGCAGTCTCTCGTCATCAGCGTGGCTATTAAACTGGTTGACGACCTTTTGCATCATCCGTCGGTGTGGTGACACAACGGGTGGGTCTTCAAACAGATGCGCGCGCGTGTTGGCAAATGGATCGAGCTTCTGTGGTGACTTGCGATTCTGCTGCTGCTGTTGTTGCTGGTGGTGCATTGGACTCACTTGCTGCTTATGAAGGGCTCTCGGAGGTGAAGCCTGGTGCTGTTGATGGGCGACTTGCTGGTACTGCTGCTGTTGTTGGCTCTGAAGATGGTGCTGCGCCTTCTTCTGGTGGTCAGCGAGCGCGGCCGCCGCCTGCTGGGCGCGCACAAGCTCTTCTTCAGCCTTTTTGCGCTTCTCGTCCTTGATTCTCTCTTCCTCCTGCTTGAGCCGTCGCTGCTCGGCCTCGAAGCGCTCGACTTCGCGCCGATCCTCCTCATCCTGACGCCGCTTGGCCTCGAGCTTGAGCCGGCTCTTCTCCTCGACTTGTTTTTGGAGCGCACTCTGGATCTCCATCTGCTGCTGGAGCTTGCGTCGAACTTTGCTGTCGTCATCACCACCGCCGCCAGGAACTCCAGGAGCTCCAAAGCCTCCGCTTGTTGGATCGACTCGGAGACATCGGCCGTGCTGCTGAGGCTCTTGGTACTGAGGCTGCTGGTGATGTTGGTGCTGGTTAACGTGTGGGGCGAATCGCTCTTCTTGCTGATATTGCTGTTGCTGTGAAAGGTGTCCACTGTGCTCACTCTGATGAAACCCAAACGGCTGAGGCTGCAGTGGAGCACCCCAGTCACTCAACCCCGCGTGTTGCTGCTGGCTTGGAAACTGCTGCGGCTGAGCGAAGAGTTGCGGATTGCCGTGTCCTTGGTGTACAAAGTCGGGATTGAAGCCCCCACCGCCAAAATGCTGGTGTTGCTGCTGAGGCTTGACTCCGTTGTTGTTGTTGTTGTTGTTGTAGTGGAACTCGAGCTGGTCTCGAGGCTCGGAGTACCCCTGCAGCGCATTGTTAAATCTCATGGGCGACACTTGCTGAGGCTCGTGGTGCTGAGGCGGCAGCTGGCGCTGACCTCGCGCAAAGTTCGTCCGGTTCGGGTTGCCTTTCTCGCCAAATCCATCAAAGAGTCCCTTGCCAGCAGCATCGGTACCAGGGTCATGAAAGTCTTGATGGCCTGACCGTCCATGACTCGAACCCTGACGTTCAATATCCCTGTCGCGCTGCTTCTGCAGCTCGCGCTGTTGCACCTGCTGGGCCAGCGCTTGCGCGTACGCCTGCTGCCGGCGCCGCTGCTCCTCCTTCTGGCGCGCGGCGATGGGATCCACCACGCCTCCCGGTCCGTGGTGATGCTGCTGCTGGCGAGCCATCGGATGCCTCGAGCCCTTAAATCAATCGATACCACCTCTCAAGGCCGAGACCGCCGAACTCAACCATGACGATGCTCAAAATAAAAAAGCTAGTCACTAATCATAGCCTCACAGCTGTGTATTTCGAGGCCGACACCAGAGCTCGTGAGATCGACACACAGCAACTTGGACAAAGGCATTGCATACAATTGCGCTCCTTGATTTCATAAACGCATAGAGAAAATATGAAGGTCTCGCTCGATCCGGAGACCGAGATATTGACGCCCGCCGCTTGAGAGGTGGTGGCCTCATGCATACTCAGAAAGAAGGTCAGCCACTTTAAAGAGTGTCTGACTGAACCATGCTTTGCTCTGAATCTTCAAGCGCCAGCCAGCCAGTCCGTATTGATAGGGATTGAATGGCAATCGCGTTATAGACACATTCCTTCAGTGTGAGCTCTCTAGCTGAAAGAGAGAGCTTGTTCTCCACTTACATGTCAGGGACGAGCGAGGTAAAAGGTGCGAGCTGCTCTCTCTTGTTCTGTTCAATTCGCAGGCACTTGAGGTCGTCGTCCACAACCGCGCAGATGAGCAACACCAGCGCTGTGTCAACATTCAGCGCAACATCCAAGTTGAACCCGTCGCGGAGGGCCTTAAGCGGCCGGTAGATCTTGCCCACGGCAGCGCGAGTGCCATTTGGTCCACGCTGGAGCCAAAATAGTGTACTGCGTGCATGCTACTCACCCTCGATCTCGATCTTGCATCGCTCGCCAGTGGTGATGTCCGTGAAGTCCACACGCAACGTCGTATCCAGATACCCTCTCTTCGAGCTCGTGACAGCGCCCTGCTTGACGTAGATCTGCAGGAGCTCGGCGACTTCACTAAGGTGAGTCGTGGTGACATATCCCTCTGGACGATACACGTAGTAGATGTTCTTGATATTCTCTTTGGTGGCGATGTTGACGATCGGCCTCTTCTCGGCGTCCAGCAGCGTCTTGAGCTCCCAGTCCGGACCAGTTCGGAAGACGACCTTGCGAGAACACACATCTTCGAACATGAGGTTCTTGAAATACGACGAAGTCTCCTTGAGGCGCAGGCGCGTAACCTCAGAAAGCGCTTGTCGATCGCCACGAGCGGTGGCTCCTGCCGCGTAAGCGCAATGTCGGCGAAAGGCCCCTCGCAGGAGCCACTGTTGCCCATAGCTGCGCAAGAGAGACGACGGGTGTGGAGCCTTGCTCTTGGCTCGAGTGTGCGTTATGACGTGTTTGAAAGTGCGGCTCTCCATCCTCTATCTGAGCACTAAATGGAGCGATGAGCTCTTGGTCGTGAACGATAAAGTGGGTATATTCGCTGGTGAAGTGGGTGCAGCCTGATGATACCCCCTTTATAATAATATATCCTTCATAAACAGATACTGTATCAATTGAAACAAAAATGTGTGATTCCTTCATTGAACTACAGTTTTGAGTAAAGTACAGTCACACCTCCCATTAGTGCGCACAAAAAAATGGACTTTTGTTACCAAAACAAACAGATAATCAAAATTAAAATGATTAAGAAATGCAAGTAGAATGAGTGAGTATAAAATCTAAGCTGAAAGCCGAATAGAAAGAGGTGACATCCGCATCTTCTCCATGCTCTCAATAAGCTCATAGAAGCCTTCGTCAGGAATGCCAGTGTGACGCCAGCAGTTGTTGACTGTAATGCTTGTGACTGATTCCCACACTTCTTGAGCCCAGCGCATGGCAACGAGAATATCGACCTGGAAGAAGTCTGTGCTGCTCTCGACGTTCTCTTTTCCAGCAGACAGCGCTTGCTCTAGAAGGACGTCCAGTTGGTCAACGTAGTAGCGATTCTTGATGTTGTTGACGCGAGACTTGAACGACCGGATAATACCGGCATCTTGTGACTGGAGATGCGCGGTTGTGTTAGGTGGTAGCATGTGCACTTTCACATTGGAGAGACCATCATGACCTCGGTGGCAAGACGCATTGTCGAACAGCAGAAGTATGTAGCGTCCTTCGTTTTTCGTTGTCTCGTTGAAGTTGTCCAGCCACCCTTGAAATAACTGGGTGTTCATTCAGCTTTTCGGTGCGCAGCGGTACGGCAGGCCCAGCTCCTCACCAGTCTTGCTCTTGAACCACCGAGGCTGGCGCGCAGTCCCCACGAATAGCAGAGGCATCTTGATGGAGCCGTCGGCGTTGGTCGTGATAGCAACAGTAATGCGCTTCTTGGTGTTCTTCCTCTCCGCCATGCTGTTCTTGGACACGGATGTTGAAGGAATCATGCATTAAAAGAAAGCGGATTCGTCCATGTTGAAGGTGTCTCTCTTTTCAAAGTTGCGCGTCACACGCAAAAGCTCTTCTCGCCCTCTCTTGATGTCGTCGGCACTCGCTGATGCTGCTTCGCCGTGAACTGCGCGAGCGCGGTGTTTGTCGACCATGTGGGGTCCTTCATGATGCTCTCGCGGATTTTCGCTGCTTTCACGCGAATCGTCGCCTGGCTCACGAGCGGCAATTGCATGCGCTCGCAGATGCTGATCAAGTACACCAACGCAGCTTCCAGGGGTGGGCAAGTCACGTAGTGTTGCGTCTTGGATGCAGGCTTCGAAGAGCTCACGGGCTCCGGGCCGTCAAAGAGTGTGCACAGGGCCGACAGCGCGGGTGGTACTCGCAGCTCGAGCGCCGGGCGCGCCCACTCGCGCGCATCCATGAGCGACATCTCCGGGTGCGCTCGATGGTGGACATGCAGTGCCTGCTTCTGCGCGTTTGTTAGACGAAAGCGCGTCGGGATCTTTGGCATCGTCCGTGTCGTTGTCTTCCTTCTCGTTCGTGCCGCGCGCCGCTTTTTGAATCGCCAGTGTTTGAAGAACACTGAGCAATTCATATTAGAGAGATAATTGATTTATCGATGACTATTTTAGAGCTAAATTTTGCGGGGTTTAGTTAATGGGAGGTGCGACTGTAGTACCTTTATGAATTTATTTATGCAGCACGTTTAAATAGCATAGCCTTCATGACAAATACAAGTTACACAGGAGGACAGGCAGCATGGCCCTGACGTCAAGATGGCCCGGCTTGAATGCGATGAGTCATCCCACTTCTGCAGTTGAACCAAATTCCTCCAATACGAGGCTGTCCCGAAAAGGTGATTGGTGGAATTGAGTCAAAAATGACTCGCTTTATTTCGTGCCTAATCCTTAGCACCATCATTTTGCGCGCGCATGATTGCGTGCGGCCAATGTTGCAATGCTCTCCGCTTCATTTTTTGTTTTCCCCAGAATGAAAGACATTCCGGTACTCCGCCGCTCCTACAATCTCCACTTTTGTCGTAGTGCTTGACGCTG
>JAADXK010000790.1:0-15537 GCA_023337805.1 Globisporangium barbulae | reverse complement strand
TTGTCTCGACGCTTTGATGGAGAGAGCAACTGCTGAAGGTAGAGAATGTGAGCGGCGAGATTTGGACAAGCTCTACAACGTGGACGTGCTGACTGCAATGCAATGGGCGCAAGACGCCTGGGAGAGCGTCACTCGCACGACCATTGCGAATTGCTAGCGCCATACGCACATTCTCGACGAAGAGATTTACGAGCTTGTAGAAAGTGTAGGTAGGATGTGCCTCTAGGCACCGCCGTTGCAACTGCTTCTAAACTGGATAGCAAAGTAGTGTGTGTATACGCGCAACGCGTAACCTGCCGTAAGGCGTGCAGCACTTTGGCGAGTTCTGTGTGCGCGGCGGGAGGGTTGCCCGGGTAAACCCCCTCCTGAATCTCGTGAAAATGTTTGCTTGTGCTGATTCGTTCATTTTGATTTGAAATTGGCATGCCGCATGCGTGCAACTCTCGCGCCACACTGTCCACTCAATACCTGTAACTATTAATACCTCTGTCTGTGAAAACCTTCATAAACATATATTCTGTTAGAGCAATTTTGGCGTATCAATCTGGAGGGTTTGCCTGTACTATTAACACTGGTTCTTACAAAAATGATAAAAAAAAGGTACGAAACCATGGCTTGTCCTTAAATAGCGATCTGGTGGCAACAAATGCAATCTACAGCGTTTTAAAATGCTCAACCGACAAAAACGATTTTTCAAATGCTTCAAAAATGTCCTGCCTCATAAATGCTGTCCGTAAAATCTGAGCCATATTTTTGTGATAGGAAACCCACGGGTCAAAGTAGACTTCAACAATACAAACGACTGGTACATTTCGAGTCGCCTTCGCGGATTTCGTGTCACGGGTACAAAAAATAGAATCATGACAGAAAACCCGAGGTCGTGTCTTTTTTGTCTTTTTTTGTTTTAAGTGATTATCTTGAAAAAATATCTGTAATATGATCAAAAGACAAAAAATACACCACTCTGATTAACTTGTGCCCACTATGCCTCGTAACCTCCATACAAAAATGATATATAAACCGTTAAAATGGGCTTGCGCTTATAATAGCAATCTCGATACAAACGGACAAGCCCATTTTAACGGTTTATATATCATTTTTGTATGGAGGTTACGCAACGGTCGAATGGTATCAAGTTTGATACCAAGAGTTTGGTACCAACGTGGCTGACTGGTATCAAGCGCGCACAAGTCAAGTAAAAGCACAACGAGCAACAATGGCGCTGATAATGGACGACCCGGACCCGAACTTCACCGCTTCCTTCGAGCCTCCAGGTGTGCCACGACACCTCTATTGACACTCAATACACCTACTGTGCGTGCTCACGCTCTCTATCTATGTGTGGTTGTCCGTGTAGAACTGCTGCGCCAGCGATGTGCGCACTGCCACAACGCGATCGCGGCGCTTGAGTGCAAGTCGTGCGACCGAGCGTTCTGCGCGGCCTGCGAGAGCCACGTGCACGCTGAACTCCACCAAGAGCAGGTGGACGAGCCCATCAAGCGTGAGCGCAGTAAGGAGCGTGAGGAGGAGGAGGGCAAGGGCGAACAGCGCGCGCACCAGGCGCACGTCACCGCCATCAATTGTACGTTGCTTGTTGTACTCGTTGTGTGCTATGATGGTGATTTGGTAGTGGCTGACACATTTTTGCGTGTGTGTATATCTTGCTGTGTGGAACGCTAGTGTGTCAAGTGTGTGCGCAAAAGGCGGTAGTGTTCCTCTGCGTCGACTGCCAGACGTATCAGTGCGAAGCCTGTTGCGCGGCGGGGCACCTGCACGTCGAGAGTTTCGCTACGCATCTCTACTTTTGCGTTGAAGGTGAGCATTCGAGTAGTAGGCACGCGATGTTGCTATTCAGTGTTGCTACTGCTGGGCTGTACTTAGACATATGGTGGCTTGGATGTGCCTTACAGGCTCGTCGTCCACCCTCATTCGCTATGCCAAGTGGTCGCCCGAGTTCTTGGAGATGGCGAAGATGAGCCGTCGCATGAAGCTCCAGGAGTTGGAAGACGAGCGAGTAGCGGCAGCTGTGGCTCTAGCTGTCAAGCAAGAAGCGGCGAACGCTACTGCTGCTGTAACACCAGTTGCGCCAACAGCACAAAACCGTGACGACGTCAGCGCGTTTCCGAATATCAAGATAGAGCGAGCGCACGCTGCTGCTGCTGCAGCGGAACCGATTCAAGACATGCAGGCGCTCTCCATTAATGAAGAGCAGAGTGAGAACGTGCAGATGCTACCGCCACCACAAACCCCCCAGCCTGCGCCCACAGCACCAGAGCCAAGTGCGTTCCAGACACAACCGCAGCCACCACCGTTCGTGAAGCCTGAGCCTACTCCATCGGTGCCAGTGGCTTCACCAGTTGCACCAGCAGCAACCCAAGCAAACCACGAGACTGCTTCGGTGAAGCGCGAGTCTCAACCACCAGTTCCTTCCGTGACGCAGCAGCCAACAGCCACCGCATCGTCCAACAACAGCGCTGTTGTCGATCTGACCGAGGACGGCGACGAGTTTGACGCTTCTGCGGGTTTGTCTGCTGGGATTCGCAATGTCAAGCGCGAGCCATTTAGCAGCACGGCGATCTTTGGGAATCCACATTCGGTGCCAATGGTGTCCACTCGACCTGGTGATGAGTCGGTGGTCAAGCGAGAGAGCAGTGCGTGGCTCGCAGCCGCAACTGCATCGACTGGATCAAGTGCTGGAGGTGGCTCTGGTGATGCTAGCCTCGCTGAAGACATGGACGACGATCTCTTCTCGCTCACGGACGGAGACCCGATCATGCGTACGATGATCAGCGAGTACAATCGGCTGAGCGAAGTGATTTTCAACCACGAGCAAGAGATCGCGGCGATCCAGAAGCAAATCAAGGACATGCTCGCGGACCAGGCGGCGGACATGAACGTGGTCGTCCAGTGTAGCAACACCGCAGCACAGGTGAAAAACAGCGTCATGAAGGAAACGCACAACCGCAACGCAGTTGTCGCGCGTCTCGTGGTGTACCTAAAGCAGGATCCAACTGAGCTCAAGGCGCTGCTGGACGAGTCACAAGCCACGGATATCCCCCATATGCAGACAGCGAGTCACCGGCGCTGTGCGCAGCTCGAGGCGCTTATTCGCGAGAAGCGGTGCACGATCCGCAAGCTCAAGCGCAGCATGGAAGACGCGATCAACATGAAGTCGCAAGACGCATTTGCTGAGGTGAGTCGTCTGGGTGCGATGATCGTCGCGGACGAGCAGGTTGTGAAGGAGAGCGAGCAAGGCCGAGTCGTTGAATTTATCCGACTGTTTCAGTTCAGCAAACAGATTCGCAATGCTGCGCGCAGCATGGTGAGTAGCAGTGCGCCATGAACGAACTGGCTGTGTCAAGTATGATCTTGTTTGTGGCCGAGTCGCGGCGTTGCAGTGTGAATCGAGGCAGCAAGTGACGTTCAAGCGAAACAAATGAAGGTAATCCAGTATTTATCGTATGTGTCTGCTCATGATCGACTGCTGCTTGCATGCCGCTTTGGAGGTGTTGTTGGGCTTGACCTTTTGAGCATTGTCAGGGCAGCGATTTCAATTTGAAGCCGATGGTTTGCTCGAGTGGATTTGGGTGTGCTGGCAGTGTAGCACTTGTCTCCCAGCAGGATAGCGTTGTGACAGTTGGAGATTCTGGTTGAGCGGTCCCGACACTACGAGTTGGTCCCTTCGCTTGGCTTCGCTCGTTTGAGCGTTGCCCACACCTGCACCATCGGAGATCGTCGTCAAAGAAGCGGGCATGAAAACCACGAGCAAGTCAACAGCACGTCGAGAGTTGCTCTGCTCCAGGAGTTCTAAAAGCAGCCAGCGACAAGCAGCGAGTGTGCGCCAAGCAACAGAAACCTTGCAAGCAACACGCAGAAAAACATTGTGGCCCGAGGAAGCGCGCAATGCCGCCAGGCAGTTGCACAAGGAGAAAGGGACGTGGGCGGCAGTGATCAATCCGTTCACGAAACTCGCAAAGGAAAAAGGGTGGGGGAGCTCGTACACCGTGGACTCACTGAAGACTGCTGTCGCAAATCGACCGACGAACGACCGGAGGCAGTGGACACCTGAAGCTCGGAAAGCCGCCTTGGATCTCCACGAAGCGATGGGGTCGTGGGAGGGCGTCGTTGAACCGTTCAACAAGCTCGCAGTAGCGAAAGGATGGGGAATGAACTACTCGAAGGTGTCGATCTACTCTGGTGCACACAAGCAACCGAAAGAGATCAAGCTGCGCGAGACTGGTGATCGAGGCCCGGATTCAGCGAAGGTGACGCACGCACGAAACAGCAAAAGAAAGAAGCAGGATACTGCGGTGGATGATGGAGACAAGGATCTGAGCACGGAATCGTCAGCGGCACGTTTGCGATCGAGTTCGTCTGCAGCACCACCAGTTCAGCGATCAAAGACCCGCCGGCGGCGCTCAGAAGATACATTTTCAGAGTCGAGATCTTCAGAGTTCGACTCTGCCATTCAGGATGAAGATGCAACCAACCACGAGGACGACGACCCGATCCTGAGTTGCATGATTCGTGCGTACGACCGACTGAGCAGCGTCATCTCGGATTTGGAAAGCGAACTCGCTGCGAACCAGAGCAAGACCCGCTCGGTCCTGCGCGCGAACGCCGCTGAGGTGAACACGACGAGCAAGGTGGAGACCAAGCTGACGCAGCTCAAGGTTGCTTTGGCGAGCAAAGTGAAGGCTCGCAACACTGTCGTGGCTCGAATCGTCGTCCAAGCCAAGAAACATGGGCGACCGGGAGCTGACGCTCGATGCAGTGCGTTCAAGGCGGACATTGAGAATGTTCAGCGAGTGAGTCATGCCAAGTGCGCGCAGTTTGGTGCCTGGATTCACCGAAAGCACTCGGTCATCGCCGGACTGAAGAAGAACGTGCACGACATGCTGCAAAGCAGCGACTGGGGGGACGAAAGCAACTGGTCGGATGTGAACCAGCTCGGTGCGATGGCGGCGAAGGAGCAGCGAGCGGTGCGTCACCTTGAAGCAGACCGGCTGCGCGAGTTCGTCCAGCTGTTCAAGTTCTGCAAGGGCGTTCGTGAGGCTGCGAAGAAGATGGTGGCGGAGAGCGCAGCTTTCGCAGAACGTGTATAAGGTGAGAGTAAACGGGCTACACAGTGTGCTTGATATCTAGCGTTAGGATTGGTATGCAGCGTGCTGAAATGTGTTGTGCACTGCGCAGATACCTCAAGCAGCTTTGGTGATGTAAAAGGTTGATGGCGAGTGATATCAAGCAAAGCTTCAATCTGATAATGCAAAGAGTGACATGTGATCGTCTCGAGTCGCACAACACGGAGAGTGATCTCAAGACATGCGCTCCAGTTCAGCGAGCGTTGGCTGCTCGTCCCACACTTTCAGTCCAATAACGCGGTTGTATCAGCATGATTTTGATGCACGTGCGGCTGACTGATTGTGTAGTCAAGAGTGAGTCATGCTGGGCAGTGCCGTTTTCCGCTATGCCTGGATAGTGTGCATATGCGGTAGTTGTACAGAAGTTAAGCATCGAAGAGACAAGGCAATCAATCAGCAGACGCGTTGACTCTTGATTCTGATGGGTTCTCTGGTCCTGTCGACAATTTCTGCACTCGGAGGTCTTTGAGGCTCATGCTTACTGGAGCGCGCTAGGGTCCACGGTGGTTGGCAATTCAGATGTTCGTGGTTGTTCCTGTGAGACTGAAAGATGGAGAGACTGTGGTGATATACTACAGCTCTGGTTCACTGAGTGGCATGTTGACGACGGCCGAGACGAGCGGAATGCAACTGAACATTAAAAACAAGAAGAGCCGCATTGGTTAGTGAGTATCAACTGGGTGCGTGCTGGTTGGTGGTTGGGAAAGAACGAGAACGAAAGCCAGCTGTACCTGTCCTTGCCGCAGACAAAGATGTAGACGTTGTCGGCCGCGCCCGTCTCCGAGATGCACTCGATGTCCGAGAGGTATATGTACTGGACGTTCTGTGAACAGCCACGCAAGTAAATCACGCCACAATCAGAGCTCAGCAGATTACCACCACCATGGTTATCTCACTTGCTCGATGTCACGTACGGGGATGACGAGCGGGATGAGCACGAGGCTCTTTGGGAGGCGGTAGAGCGAGTGGTCGTAGTGGTACGCCACCGTGAGATCCGTCACGGCCTTCGTGCCAGCGTTCTACATGCACATGAGCAGCAGCATATGTTGTTTGTACGTATTCACATCTCGCCTTGGAGCGAGCTATTGGGATCTCAAAGTGTACCTGTATGTTGAGTTTGATGCGGAAGGATGGCCCGATGCCCTGCACCTGAGCGTTCAGGCGGATTGCAGCGCCAGTTGTATACGACACGGGACCCTACTCACACACACCGTCCACATGGTCAGTCAGCATTTCTAGCAACATGTACCCATGTTTTGCTCACACGTGTTTGCTCACCTGTCCGTCCTTGATGATCTTCACGTAGGCGCGCGCCGTCGTGAGGCGCAGCTTACAAAGATCGCGCTGGAAGTGGCGGTGCATCTCGGTTGCGTGGTCCCGCTCGCGTTGCGTCTGCTCCACGTACAGTTTGGTCTTCTTTGGAATATTGAGAGGAATGTCTACAGTCAATAAGACACAGGTGAGCTCAAGATTTTCAGTTCAAGCGGCACAGAGTCGAACTTTGTGAATGACTGGCTGCATACCTTGCTCGGGAGGAGGACCAGTAGCTTCAGAGATAGCCTTAGGACTCACGCACACAATATCAGAGGTCAGCTCACAACCTTGGGCTGATGCTCTGCAAGGCACTGACTGAAGCTCTCACCTCGAGGCTCGCCGTCCGCTTAAGGATCTTGAGCGTCAGCGCACCATTCTTCGAGATGAGCACCATGGACGCCTCTTCGCGGCCGTACTGACCAAACGCCATTGCCGTGAGCACCGCGTCCGTGCTGAGCGTGCACACCTTGACCTTCTCGTTGTAGAGCGTGACTTCGCCGTTGCGCAGCGCCACGAGCACGCCGCGCGTGTCTTTCGTGCGTCGCAGGCTGAACGACTCGATCGCCACGATGTCGTCGGCCATCGTGAGGCTCCAGTTCTTCTTACCCTTGAGATGATACGACGTCAGACGGCGGTTCATCCCGGCGATCACGATACTCTTCTCGAGCTGTAAGAGCCCGCACGGTGGGGACTCGAGCTCAATCACGTTCTTGAGCAGCTCGCCATTCTTGATTGTGTACACGGAACCGTTGCGCGTGGTCACGATCAGTCGGTACTCGACGTCGTAGAGTCCGCAGGCCACAACCTCAACGGGGATGCCCGGGACCTTGATCTGCTGGATGATCGACGTGCCCTGCGGATCAAGGACGAACACCATCATCGACTCGGTCGCCACAATGAGACTGAGGCAAACAAAGCACATGCTCGCCAATTAGCTTACAAGCCCCCAGCCTAGACCCAACTAGCTGTCAAAAGATAACACACTCACCAGCTGACGGCGTCCCGGTCGTCCATGTTCTTGTTGATCGAGGTCATGCACGTGACACACGCACGCTCGATGAGCGGCTCATCCATGAAGCGCGTCACGTACTCAGCCTGCTCCTCAATGTCGTCGATCGCGAGCAGCCCACGCGAGCGCTCGGACAAGCGAATCCCCAGGCCTCTGTAACAGCAACAAGGTAGCACCAACAGTGTTTGCTGTGAGATTCCAGGACAGCTGAGTCAAACTCCACTAGAAGATGAGCACGTACCTCATGGACGTGAGTTGATTGAGCGCGGTCGGGATCTCAATCGAGCACTTGACAAGTCCTTCCCAAACCTTGAGCTCTTCGACGTCAATCTCGATCGTCGGCACCGTGAATTTGTAGTGCGGACGGAAGTTGCGATAGATGTACACGAAGGATCCGGACGCGACTGCGAGCGCCGGGATGCGCGGGCGGCTCGTGTCCGAGTAGAAAGCAGTCAGCGATGACGGCACGCCGAGGATCGCCTGCTCGCCGTAGAGCGACGAGCCTGATGTGTGGTGAGGAGAATGAGTGGTGCGTTGCCTAGGTTTGCAGTACATTAGCCAGCACGAAAGCTGGCCATTGACTCACAGCTCACCTTTGTACATCTTGAGCCGCTTGTCCGCATCGGCGACGATGAGCTTCGAGTCACCGTCGCCATACACATCCACGAGCTTGATGCAGCTATCCCAGCAATAGCGCCAATCAGCAAGCCGCGGATAGAATGGCATGGGCGCCTCACAAGTGAATTTTACCTGGAGAACGCTTTGAGCCCAGCAACCGAGTTGTGGTATGCCGAGAGCCAGGGACCTGATGCGTGGGAGGTGCGCAGAGAACGCTCATTAGAATACCGAAGCTTGAGGTCCAAGGACACACGAGCCTGTGAGGGATAACAAAGTACTCGCTCTTCTGCGGCTTCTTCGCTCCCGCATCGCCTGTAGGCGCCGCCGTCGTCTCGTTCTCGTCCGTCGCCATCGTGCTCCTATATCTTCTCCGTCTCTATAATAGCAAACTGGTGTGAAGCGCAGTACTTTCGTGAGGCTGACGTCGGGGCGCCTTCTTGGAAGGGGCACTTCGTCAAAAAGCCTCAACTTGGATCGATTGTTGTTCAAGGGAGAGCTTTGATTTTCTTATGGGGAGAAGGATCCTGAAAAATATTGGAGCTAGAGCGAGAGTTAATTATCTGAGCGCGAATCTCAAGTGGCTGAATGGAGGAGAGTTGAGCAATGGCAGCAGAATAATTCAAATGGACGTAGACGCTCACGATATGCTTGTCTTGCGAATCGACTTGGACGGCGACTTAAATAGAAAGTTGGTGGTCCCGCCCGCGAAGTCGTCCCACGAGCTCCGGCAATCCAGCACCTGCACAACATCATCACGTTCACACATACAAACCAAGTTTGTTAGCAACTCATTGCATGATATCCGAGAACTTTGAGGCACAGGACGCACCATGAATCGTCCCGAGACGGTCGTGTAGTGCCGCCAGATGACCGACTCGTCGACGATCGGTACGCGGATGTTCCCGCGGTGATAGCTGTCGGGGATGAGCGCGCAACGGCACGTCGTGAGGTCCGCACAGCGGCCCGTGCGGCGCGCGGGCAGCCATAGCGCACTGCAGCCTTCCAGGAACTCGGCCTCGAACTCGCACCCGTGACACTCAACGTTGACCGACACGACCGCGAACTCAAACATCTTGAGGTGGATCGAGCGGCTGGTGGCGGTCGTCGTTATCTCACTGCCGTTCACTGCCAGAAGCGTAGGCGCCAGCGCCGCGTCATTCGCCATCGCACTGGGCTCGCTGCCCAACACTTTGCCCATGTAGCCGTTCTTCATGCGCACGCGGATCTCCGCGAGGTCGATCGTGAGCGGCTGCTCGTGAATGTTCTGGATCGCCACGCGCAGCTGAATAAACGACGTCGTGCCGCGCGTGAGCACGCGGCAGTCGGGCCGGTGCGCGACCGTGATCCACACGTCTGCGCCTTCCTGGCGGCTCTTGCCCCAGATGATCTGCTGCTTCGTAGTGTACTTGCCGCGCGGCAGGTACCGGTTACGGTCGAGATACCGGTAGAGCTCGTAAAAGTCGTCCGTGCCGCACGAGCGCTTCAGCCGCTCGGGGCGCTCAATCCGCCAACGCGCCACGATGTAGCGCCGCCAGATCGCGTCGCGGTGGCCGATCGACTGCCAGTACGCGTTCACTTGCCTGTGATTTCACATGCACAACACGTACAGCAATGCCCAACACGACAGTTAGAACACAACATTCACTGACATGCCCAGCCACACACATTGAGCCATTTGTACACGTACATGGCGACCGTGAGGTCCTCTGGCGTGAGGAATCCGATCACATACTCCACCTAAATTGCACGAAGAGCCGCAAGTCAGTCCATCTCTTCTTGTTATCAAATGCGAGCAGCCACTTGAACTTCTGTCGTGCACGACGCACCACGTCTTCTGTGATGGCATCGGCGCCTGTAGCTGCATGTAGTGGCGGCGCTGGGATGACTGACATACTAGACGTCATGCTGTCGTCGAGAAGCGCGGCCTCCGGACGTCTTTCGCTTGTACTAGCCGCAGCCAGCATCGCTTCCGTTCTCGTTGCGCCATCTCCATCGCCATTGCAGTTTGATCATGATAGGCGGATCAAACTGAAGCGTTCCTAAAGTGATTCTTATTGGTCGAAATGCAATTGTAAAATGCGATCGGATTGGATGGAAAATGTAAATTACTTTGTGCCATAAATGTGCCGCAAACGACGGTACAGTGTGCTGTGAACCCACTTTTGGCAGACGAGCCATCTGTCATTGTCCGATTGTAAGCCAAGTGACACCAAGAGACACCAATCGACGACTCACTTGGCTCCACTATGGTGTCCATCTATTTTCCGTTGATCAAGAGATCGACGGAGGGTATAGTGGAGCCAAGTGAGTTGTCTAGTGAGCGACGGTACTACTGTGACACCCCAAAAGATTTAATTCTGTCTGTCATAGTAAGGAGCGAGACTGCGCAACAGCACTTTCCTTCGTCGTCAAAGTAGAATCCATGTATCTCAGATCTAAATATCAAGTAGCGAGCTGTGCTAGTAGCACATAGTTCTGATTTCGTATATTTTTACTACTAAATCTGTAAATGACATTAAAATTTCTATACTTGAGATACATGGCAGCGCTGTGCGGGTTCCAATTGGAAAGTCGCGTAAAATTCACGGCACGGCGACGGAACGCCATCGCAGCAGAGGGAAAAAAGGAAAGAAAGCGGCGCCGAAGGCTCACTCAGAAGCTCTGCCTGCGTGTGTGACCGCCCTGCTTTCTTTCCATTTTGCTGCGTGCGGGTGCTTCTCATCGGATAGAGAGCCCACGTCTCGCTCGCTCTCTCTCTCCTTCGATTCCCTTCCCGTCGTCGCGTGCTCTTAGCAAAAGGCGGCGGTCGAAGCGAATCGTCATCATCAAGTGACCGAAGCAGCACACTGTCAACGGCGCTGCTACATATTTATACACAGACGCGCTTTATAACCCCCTCGCCCCAACTGCTTGCGTGTGAAAACCGCCCAGCTGTCGCCTCGCCTGTGTGGCTCCCTTATTCAGCCATTCGACGCTCTTCGCCCACGATCGGACAGCAGCAGTGACGATGATCCAGCCGCCGACGCCCGCTGAGCCCCAGCAGCCTCAGCAGATGGACTACGCGGACTCGAGCGAGAACTCGCACGACGAGGGCTACTTCACGCCGGCGCAGGGCCCGTCGCTCTCGTACGAGCGCAAGATCCGGCTGCACAAGTACGCGGAGAACCGTGCGCGATCGTGCCTCGGCCTGCTGAGCGACTCGAGTAACGTGCTCTGGAAGCTGCATGACACAAAGCACGACGTGGACCTCTTCAAGCCCAGCACGGACTGGTCCGAGTTCGTCTCGGGCAAGGCAATCGTTGAGAAGGCCGACGTCTCCTTCCTCCATGTGCTAAAAGTGCTCTACGACCTCAAGACATCCGAGAAGTTCAAGGGCTTTCTGCGCAAAGTGCTAGGCGACATGTTCCTCGACGCCGACGTGCTCGAGGACCTCAATGGTACGGGTGTGTACCCGAACGCGAACCCGCCCAAGGACGCACGCGAAGTCTACAAGCAGGCGTCGATCAAGTGGTGGGCCATCAAGTCGGGCTCGCTCGCGAGCAAGTCCACCGACTTCTACGTACTCGAGGTATTGTTGCATTGCAAACAGTCAGTTATGATCCGTGTGTTCTGCCTGAACAGAGTCTAATGCTCTATCTTGTGTCTCTATTGCAGTACATTGGCATCGAGACCCAGGCCGGCGAGATCGTGTCGTGCTATCTATTCCAAGAGTCGCTCGCGGAAGTGGGCGGAATGCCGCACATCCAGGGCAATTTCCTCGAGCGCTCGCAGTTCGACGCGCTCATCTGCAAGTTTGAGCGCCGCGGGGACCTCAAGGACGGCGTGCGCATTAAGATCGCGTTCCAGCGACCGCCACCCATGGTCACGCTCTTTCGCAGCAACCCGGCGATTGAGATGGTGCTCCAATTCGCCAAGGGCATCCGCGAGCTGTTGGTGAACCCAACCGAGCAGCAGGAGATCTCGGTCGTCAAGACCTCGGCCTGGGTCAAGGACAAGTACGAGTTCAAGATACCTGTATTTGATTGTGGTCTTGAGCTAATGGATGTCTCTCTGTGTCTGTTGCTATAGTGAGCGACAATTCTGTTTCATCTGCGTGCGGCGCTTCTCGACGATCTTCCGCCGGCGTCACCACTGCCGCACGTGCGGCGAAGTAATCTGCTGGCAGTGCAGCAGCACGATCCGCGTGCCGTCGATCAGCTTCACGCACAACGACTCGGGCAAGCAGGTGCTCTCGCGCCACCAGCCGAGCATCCGCGTGTGCACCAAGTGCGTCGTGTCCAACCACCGGTCGAAGAGCGGTCGCGACCTGAGCAACCAGGAGGACTTCTCCGAGTGGATGCAGCGCAACAACAGCGAGGGCCAGCTGGCGGAGAACCAGTTCGTCCACCAGAGAATACTGAGTCCGTCCCACTCCCAGGACCTCTCGGGAGCAATGGGCGAAGATGGCGGCGCTGGACAAGGTGCTGACGGTCAGCTTGTGCGCAAGTACCGAAGGCTTAGTCTAGAGGAGGACGAAGAAGAGAAAGAAGACGAGAAAATGCATCGCGGCACGAACAGCAACCAGGAGGAGATCCGCATCTCGGAGCTGCGGAGACTCAACAACAAGCGGCCGTCGGACCATCTGCAGCACAAGCAGCGCTCGGGCACCGTCCCTCGACACAGTGGCGCTGGTAATGGAAGCCAGGAGCAGCGCAAGTCGATCCTGACGATGCGCACTCGACGCTCGCAGTCCCAGTCGGACGTGAGCAATCCGCGAGGCAGCACTGCGATCACAAGGAATAGCGGCGGCAGCACGCGCAACCTCTCGAACGAGTACCTCAAGTACCAAAGCGGCGCTCGAGACAGCTCGCGCTTCACTTCTGGGAGAGATTACGTGGTGGGCTCGCTGTCGTCGAACGACGGACTGCTCTACTCGTTTGACAGACGATCCAGTGCCGCCGAGCAGCTCGTGGTCCCAAATTCGAGCTACGTACATGCAGCCTCTGCATGGGCGACGAACAAGACCGAGGTGCTGGCGATGACGGGCGCATTCCAAGAGCTGCTGACGAAGCTCGGTGGTGACGTCCACTTTGTGGTCGTGGGCTTCTCGACAGGCTTTGACGCGAACGTGATTGTCGACCTGCTTCGACAACTGGCACCTGGCGTCCCGTACATTGGAGGAACGATCGCCCGTGGCATGTGCGACGAGAACGCGTGGGTGACTGTGAATCGCCACAATAACGAAGGACTGGTGACTCTCTGGGGAGTGAATGACCCGCACGGGATCTACTCGGTCGTCCACGCCGAGTACTCGCAGAGCGATGCACGTGAGAAGGCGTTCGCTGCTGCCAAGACCGCCTATGCGCGGGTGTCAGCGGACATTGACCCAGGTGAGAAGCCTGCGTTCATCTCCGTGTACGCGTGTCCGTTGTTCGTGGAGCAAGCCGTCGAGGGTATCCGTGAAGCGATCCACTGTCCGATCATCGGTGGCTGTTCGTCGGACGCGGCCAAGCACCGCGAGGGCGGCGAGTCGTCCGTCTCGTGGATCCAGATCAGTAGCAGCAGCAGCTCGGACTACACAAAGAGCGTGCGTGACGGTCGAGGCGACTGGACGGAAATGGGCGTCGCGTTCGCGCTCTGCTTCCCGAGTGTCGAGACGTACGTGAGCTGGTTCAGCGGTTACAGTCCCGTTGGCGCGAACAGTGAGTACTGCATGGGGACTGTGACGAAAGCGTCCAACAAAACGATCTATGAGATTGACTCGAAGCCTGCGGCCGAGGTGTACCAGGAGGTAAGGCTTTGTTGTGTTGGCTTGGATGTGCTTTATTGGCTGGGCTGTCATGCTGACATCGTATCCTGTTCTTGTTGTTGTGGTTGTGTAGTGGCTCGATGTCGTATCAGACAAGACGCAGTCAGACTTGTCGTCAATTGGCTTCCCTCGCCTGGGCAACCTACATCCGCTGGGCACGACGATCGACTTTGTGTCGAACCAGATGGAAGCGGATCGCCCGCACGAAGTCACGTCGACGTCGTCCCTCTGCTCGATGCAGTCGAGCGACTGGTCCAAGCTCATCAACATGACGGCGGTCATCACGGGTATCAACGACGACGGGTCGCTGAGCACCACGAGCTCGATCGCGTCGGGCACGAATGTTGTGCTGATGGAGACGTCGGCGCAGTCGCTCAAGACGGCAATTAACAAGATGGGCGCGCAGGCCGTGGAGAGCAACAAGTTCTACATTCACGAGACGATCGGCTGCCTCATGTTCCTCTCGGCGGGCGTGCAGGCGCTGCTGGGCCACAAGAGCATGGCTGAGATGGTATGTGATTGTCTATCTGTCTCTTTACATGATACAGCTGTGTGTGTGGACTGTAGTCTCATTCTCTGTTGTATGTCTTTTAAACCGTAGGTTGGCGCGTATAAAGACTGGTCTGGAGGCGCGTCGCTCATGGGCATGACGACGTTTGGTGAGATCGGCCACCTACCGAACTCGAGCGACTTTCCGCACTACGACTCGCTCATGTTTGGCGCGATCATCTTTTCCAAGCGCAAGCGCAAAGAGTACCTGTAAGCTGCCAGCTAGTCACACAAAAGCTGTTCTGCCAGTACCAAGCGATGGATGGCATCAGGGGCCTGTTGACAATGTCTGCAGGAGCTCGTGACGACGACACAATTTCCTTTTTGACGATGAAAACATCTGTTTTTGTGCATGTGAGTGTACCAAAAGTAACACCGAATACATGATTTGTACCTATAGCAACTGTGGCTTGATTCTCGTGTTCGTGCGCACAGAGCCACTCGCGCTTTAGGAAAAGTCTTCTAGTCGGTGTTAAAGAGCTTCATGTAGATGTTGTGACTCTGGTCCTCGCCCTTGTACGCATATCTAGATTTTCCTCGTTTCGCGCCACGGCGCGTTGGCTTCGGTTCATACTTTCGCTGATGCGGATGTTCCTATCAATCATACAAAACTGAGCGGCACTGTACAGTGCTGGCCAATGCTATGGGGACACACACTTTTTGTAAATTTTTTTTACCAATACTCGCCGTTTGAGGCTGAAAATTGGGCAGGATGAAGCTATTAGAAAACGCGTTCTGGCAGTGCTATCCGTTTGTTGAGCAGCACAATGGTTTTCGAGAAAAAGCAGAATACCAGTTTTGAGAGGGGGACATTGCTATGAGGACACCACAAGAAACTTCGCATGGCGACAACAGATGCAGCGTTAAACTGGATGTGTGGGTGGACTTTAATGCGCATTCAGTTCTCAACACTGTGCACACGTTCATTTTGCGTTTCGCTTTCATCTAGAGATACCAGGATGTGCGAAGCTTTCCACCGTTGAACAAGGACAAGTTCGAGTGCTGAAGCAGCAGAATTTATTTCTGCGAGCGATCGCAAACGCCGTCGGCCGCTCGAAGACCGTCGTGGGGAACTTCTTGAAGGATCCCGACGTGTATGCAGCCAAGAAACGCAAGGG
>JAADXK010000789.1:0-15580 GCA_023337805.1 Globisporangium barbulae | reverse complement strand
GCTAGCGGGTCTGCACAGTTACAGATCAGGCAGCGAGCGACGTGCGTGTGCTCCATTTCGCTCTGCGTTGCTTGCTGATCGCCCTACGAGTTGCAGCATATGGCTTGTGGCGGCGTATCAGAATGCGGAATGGGTGCGTGTCGTGCGATGTTCATTGGTCAAAAATATCGCCGTCAAAGTGGGTACATATACCGATGCTGTACCGGTAACAATCTTTCAAATTAATCACCGTTCTCGACATTGTCGACAGCTGTAGTCTCTTCTTCACCCACAAAGCAAGCTGACTGTCACTTTCGTCAACCCACGCGCACATTCGACCGACGAGAGCGTGCGTGTGTGTGTGTGCTGCTGCGAGCGACGGGAGCGCGTGCAGACACAAGGAGAGGCAGTGAGGGAGAAGAGAAGAGGATGCGTGAGCACGAGCGAGAGATGGAGGCAGCCGAGCGAGCAGCGCGTGCTGCGGGTTCCCCGTCGTACTTTGGCGACGACTTTGGCCAGAAAATTGATCTCACAGTGCGCATCCGCGAGATCCTGCGCAACTATCCAGGTGCGGGGCTGGGCGCTTTTTTACATGAGCTGTGTGCTGCAGAAAATGCTCACATTGTGCGGTGCCATGCTCACGTGACTGAATAATGCGTTGCTTGCTGTTGCGTTGTGCGTGACGACAGAGGGGACGTCGATCTTCAAGGAGATGGTGCAGAATGCAGATGATGCCGGCGCGACTGAAGTGAATTTCTGCCTGGACTATCGTGAGCACGGGTCAGAGCGACTCGCGTACACGAAACTTCAGCCATTTCAAGGTATGCACCCGCGTGAACAAGCGAAAATTGTGCTCTCAGTGAAGCGTCCAATGCGCTGAGTCTCTTGATCTGTGCACTTTCTTCTACAGGACCGTCGTTGATCGTGCACAACAACGCAGAGTTCACAGACGCTGACTTTGAGTCCATTCAGGTAAGAAGAAGACGATGGTGCATGTTGCTGCTTTTGCCAGTCAGATCTTATCTCATCTGTGTCTGTCTCGTTCTTACTTTTGCAGCGAATTGGTGACTCGCTCAAAAAAGACAACTCCAAAGGCTGGAAGACTGGTCGATTCGGGATTGGCTTCAACTCAGGTACTTGTGTGCAGTCAGCTTGCGGTCATGTAATGTGGCGTTGCATTCAGTACCTCACTGCTGTTTTATCTGTTGTCAGTGTACCATGTTACCGACTTGCCCGCTTTTGTGAGCGGATCCCACCTGGTTTTCTTCGATCCCCAGGTATGTGTATGCTTTTGTGATGAAAATTCGGTCGGCTCAGTGCTCTGATGTGTTAACTGCGTCCTTGATGTGAATAGGCATGTCATTTGCCAAATGTGAACCCCAGCAATCCTGGAAAAATGATCAACTTCCTTACGCATTCAGAGCTGGTCGACAACTTTCCTGACCAAGTGGCGCCGTTTCGTTGCTTCGGTTGTGACTTTACAAAAGCATTTCCGGTACGCTTCATATCCTACCATTGGCACAGATTCCGCTCATTAAAGCTGCAGGTATTGACTGTTATTTTTATTGGGCTTGTTGTGAGCAGGGCACTCTTTTCCGTCTTGCTTTGCGTACTGAGAGTCAAGCACAGTCCAGTAAGCTGTCATCTAGAGCCCAGCAACCTGAGCATGTAGCTGAGATGCTTCGCGAGTTCTCCGGTGATTTATCGAGAGTCATGCTCTTTCTTCGAAACATCACCAAGATTGCGATCTATGAATGGGTGGAAGGCAGCAATTCTCCACGCCTATTGGACGAAGCCGTGATCAACAATTTGACTCCAGAGATCCAAGCGAAGCGGTCACTGTCGTTCGCGAGCTTCGGATCGGACAATTCTCGAGCGCTGTTTGCGGTGAACGGTAAGGGCATGCATGAGACTGGTCTACTTTTGATTTACTACTGCGTGGGAGCTCACTTGAGGATTGACTTGTGTCGCAGGAGTATCATGCGATTACATGCTCAACATCAAGATTTCGCATGGCTTGGAACGACAAGCAGAAGACCTCCGATTCTTGATATCGAACCAGCTTGGTGGTGGCGAGTGCGCAAAGATTGCAAATGATCCGCTCAATTCGAGCCAGCGACTGGTACCTTGGGGCGGCGTTGCCGTGCTTCTTCCTTCTCAAGACAACCCCGACTACTTCCAGTCACTGACGGGAATGGCTTTTTGCTTTCTTCCACTCCCAACGCTCACCTACCTTCCTGTCCACGTAAGTTCTTTTGCACTTGCATTAAACAAAAATAATCCGCTTTGTTCGCTGCTGACTAACCACTTGCCCATCGAACTCTAGGTGAATGGATACTTCGAACTGTCATCCAATCGAAGAGACATTTGGTTTGGTGACGGACTGAGTGGCGAAGGCTTGCTACGAGCAAAGTGGAATCTCGCGCTGCTCAGTGACGTGATCGCTCCGTGCTACGCCCGCGCTATGGTGCATCTATCAAGTGAAGCCCGCATGAAACCTCAACAGCATGTCCAGCTGTTTCCTCAGGCGTTGCCTCCTGCTCCTTGGGACACGCTAGCGCGGTCATTTTTCAAGTTGGTGCAGTCAGAGCCGTGTCTCTACACTGAAGCTAATGGTGGGTCGTGGGTGGCACCATCATCAAGCGTGATCGTGCAACGAGATGAAGCAAACTACCACAAATTTGTCGAGTGGCTGCTGGAGGACGGTTTCCTTGTCGTCCGAAACCTGTCAGAGGAGCTCGAGAAAATCCTGGTCAAGACGAGTGCTGTCCCAAGCTTCCTTCAGTCCGGCCGAGTACGTGAAGAGTACAAAGAGCGAAAATCACAGCATTCCGGAAATTGCGAAGCAATCAGGTGCCTACTCGATTTCATGCTGAAGGACGTGGAAGTGCACACACTCCATGCGCTTGTTGGAGTCGGTTTCTTGCCAGTCGCAGATGGAAAGCTGGTCTCGTTTGCAGGTCGATCAAATGTGGACTCCAGTGCTCTCGACTATCTCTGCTCGATGGGGTTTTCAAGACAACACTCGATTCGAGCGCTGGAGAAAGTTGGGGGTCAAGACGTCGAAGCTGGGCTGAATTGGCTTTTTCAAAATCCAAATCCATCGCTGCGCGTCGAGGGAGACGGTGGCGACGAAGTGAAGAGCAGCATCTACTTGATCCCAAACGCTGAAGAGCTGGCGCTTTTGCACGCTGCGAGATCGAGTTTGGTCAGTATTGATGCTCTCTCCGGCAGATCAATGGCGCTTTTGTCGTCTGAGTCAGCTCAAGTGCAGCTGAACGTGAAGAAGATGGACTTCCACGGATTCGAAGATATGCTGGCAGTTGTGTTGCCATCAAGCTGGTATGGCAAGTCATTCGTGGAGTGGAGCCACGAGAATGCGGATGAACCAAGCGCCGACTGGTTTCGGCTTTTGTGGAAGTACGTCGGTACGAGCGCGCATCTCAGTAGCCTTCAAGACAAGTGGCCGATTGTTCCGACTTCGAGCGGCGTGGTGACGACATTAAGCAAAACTTCGGGTGTTCTTACACCTGAACTCATCCCAGCTGGCTGTCTGGGGTGCCTCCAACAGCTTGGAGTCCGTCTGCTACTGCCCAACCTGTTCTCGACCTTCAACCCGGATCCAAGTGTATGGCGGTACATTCAACAGCCAACTCCGGCTGGCGTACTGTCGTGCATCGGTGCCGCAATTTTGGCTTCGAATCAGCGTGCGTCGATAAAGAGTGTGTTCAGGAATGCAAGCGCGGCTGACAGAGATCATCTGAGAGCGTTCTTGATGTCAACACACCCAGAAGAACTCGATCCAGAGCAGAGACATATATGCCAGCAACTTCCCATCTACCATGGCTTCCTTCATGCGGAAGGAAAGGAAGATGGTGACTTGAGCTGGGTCAGTTTTGAAAGTGACAAGCCCGGTGCTGAGCTGCAGGTGCTGACTTCAAGCTTGCCAGTGTTCGCATCTGTGCAAAGCGTGCGCAAAGGGGCGCCCATGCTCATGTGCATGGGAATCGCCTGGAAATTCCTCGATGATGGATTCATCTACGTGAAGGAAGACGATGTGACGATGTCGAAGTTTCTGGCTGCTCTGGGTGTACGCGCGGTGTCGAAGGTGGAGTTCTTCGTGAACCACTTGATTCCTCGCTTCCAGACCCTGCCAAATGGAGCCAGAATCGAATGTGTCTACCAGCTGCTGATGGAGATGAACACTCTCCTGTCTCAAGATACAAATGGGAAACTGTCCAGTATCATCGAGACCGCTACGATTTTCCCCACCGCGTCAGGTGAGCTAAAAGCGATACACGACCTCTACGACCCTGACGTCGACGTCTTCATGGAGCTGATGGACGACTCCTTCTTCCCAGCAATGGAGTTACAAGATGCGCAAGCGTTGTCAGTCCTTCGGTCCCTGGGCTTGCAAAGGTCGATCTCACGTCGGTCCATTCTCTCGCTCGCAATGTCAATCGAGAACGAGCAAAAAAAGATCAACCGCAGGGACGGTGCTGAAGAAAATCGTGACCAGGTCGAGGCGGACGTCGCGCAACTGCGCACTCGATCAACGGCTTTCTTCAAGTATCTTGATTCTCACATGGATCAGCTCATGAGCGTAACTTCCGCTCAGAAGCAGAAGCGAGTGCGAACCAACATCAAGTCGAAAGGACTCAAGTTCCTTCGCTCGTTTGGGCTGCCAAGCCAAGCTGAGACAGCGATTCCAGAAGTGTCGGAAGCTGAAGACCTGGATCAGAAGATTCAGGAAAGGAAAGAGATTGAGGAGTTTGCAGCTCAGCTGGCTGTCATCGAATGGGTTCCTGTGAGCGACGCGAAACCTCATCCCGCGGCTCCGTTGCACTTGGAAGGCGAGAGGATCGTCGTGACGTCTCCACAGAAAGTGCGTCCAGCAAAGCACTTCTGGCTGTGCTCAGCACAGTACCACATCATCAACGGGGTGGTCTACTCTGAGAGGATGAGCGCCATTTTTGAATGGAACGCATTGGTTCCTGTTGAAGCGGTTGCAGCCCAGTTGAAGCAGATGTCTGAGAACTTTGACGTCTACACCGCCAGACAAAACGGAAAACATGTCGAGACGCAACTCATCTGGTCGGCAGTGTACAGCATCTACAAGATCCTATCGACGTTCTTCGAAACTGAAGTTGACGCTGCAAGACGGCAGCGAGTGCTCTCTGTTCTATCCGGAGATACAAAGTACGTCTGGGTGGGAAACCGGTTCGTCAACTCTAGCCAGGTGGTGGTGAGTGCTTCTGTGAACGCAGAACCGTACCTGTACAGCGTTCCGAGTGAGCTGCTCCACTTTCGCCCATTCCTGAAAGCGGTGGGGGTTCAAGAGCGCTTTTCGCTGGTCGATTACGTTCATGTCATCAGCTTGATGCATGCGAAGTGTCAGCAGCCTCTCGAGTCGCAGGATGCCCCAGCAGCCTCTTTCGCTCTGACGAGCGACGAGTTGGTGACTGCGATAGGTTTACTTCAGCTGATCAGCGACACGCTGCCACATCACTCCGACTACGAGCTCTTTGCTCCAGATACGAGCGGCTTGCTTTGCCACGCTGCAAAGCTCACCTTTGATGACACCCCATGGTTAGACGAGCAAAGTCGTGGTGTTGCAGTGAATCGACTACGTTTCATTCACCCGAAGATTTCCAACGAAGTCGCGCACAAGCTTGGCTGCAAGTCCCTGCGAAGCCACCTTCTCCACACGAACCAAGCCGACTCGTCACTTTTCAGAAGTGATGGCGGAGTCGAAGCGTTTGGGCAAACCGAAGCATTGACGAAAAGAATCGCTCACATTCTGGAGCAGTATCCAGATGGGCCAAACATCATCAGCGAGTTGATTCAAAACGCAGATGATGCAGGAGCCACTCGCGTCGCTTTGCTGTACAACAGTGTGACCTACGGTGTTTCATCGTTGCTCAGCCCGAGCATGGCGAAGTGGCAAGGACCAGCACTCTACTGCGTACGTGCTTGTGGCTGTAATTTTGATTTTGGACTAAGAGCTGACATTTTTTTGGTTTTGATGAGCAGTACAACGACGCGGAGTTCAGCGACAACGACTTTATCAACCTTGCAAGAATTGGACAAGCGAACAAGCTGCAGCGCGCCACAACGACTGGAAGGTTTGGTCTGGGTTTTAACTCGGTCTACCATTTCACTGATCTCCCGGCTATCGTGTCAGCCAGATCAATCGGTACGCACCTTCCCCATCTACTCGAGCTTCCTGTTGTGTTTGGCATTTCTAATCATTTTGCTGTTGTGATTGGCAGTGATGTTTGACCCTCACGCGACCAATCTTCCTGGAATTTCTGCGGCAAACCCTGGCATCAAGGTCCGATTTACTGACTCGGATCTGCCAAGTCAGTTCCCCGACCAGTTCTCTCCGTTCAAGAACGTATTTGGATGTGACCTGAAGAGCCACTACAATGGGACTCTCTTCCGGTTCCCACTACGCCACGCCGCACTCGCTGAAGTAAGTGAAATCAAGCGTCGAGCGTATTCACAAGAAGACATTCTCGACCTCTTCCACACGTTCAAGACAACGATTGGATCAACGATGCTGTTTTTGAGAAACGTGAGAAAAGTGGACGTCTACGTCCAAACCCACCAAGATCAGCCACCTGTGCTACTCTACGGTGCCGAAGTCCCACTGGAAGATCGCGGCGAGTCTTGGAGACAAATTGACAAGTTCATGGCATCCACAGGTGGATTTCAAGATGTGACAGCGGTCAGTGGAATGTCGTCAAAGCGGTCGTTCTATTCTCGGCTTCGACGAGCCACAGAGAATCAGCTCCCGTCGGTGACGCAGATTGTTCACGTTCGGTCGTACGAGCATGATGACTACGAAGAATGTCGACGTTCTCTGTGGGAAGGACCAAGCAGTGTGAGTGACTCTACTGGAACCTCAGAAAGAACAACTCGCGTCGAAAAGTACTTGGTGTGCAATCAACTTGGCGGAGGAAGAGCTCGAGAAATTGCGTGTGCAGCCGAGAACGAGTCTTTGAAACTGATCCCTTGGGCTGGCATTGCGGGTCGCATTGGCGATTCATCTATGGAGGGTAGAGCTTTCTGCTTCTTGCCGCTTCCCGTCAAGACTGGTCTTCCGGTTCATATCAACGGATATTTCGAGCTCTCATCCAATCGACGCGATATCTGGCATGGCGATGACATGGCTGGCGACGGTAAGCTTCGATCTGAGTGGAACGAGAGTCTTCTAAGCGATGCGGTGGCACCGGCATACCTGACGTTTCTCCTGGAAGCCAAGAACATATGTGGGAACGACATGGCGCAGTACTTCTCGTTCTTCCCAGACCAGCTTCCGTCAGGGCCGTGGTCAACTGTGGTTCGATCACTTTTTCGCATCATGGAGAACAAGCCACTGTTTGCACTGTCGTCTGTGGAGTCAGCTGATGCAGCGACGAGCAGTCGACACTATGTTACACCAAGGTCGTGCGTGATCGTTGACGAGACACTACCTGGATGGGATCTCCTAGAGAAGGCTCTCGCGAAGGCGTCGGTGAACACGATCCATGCACCAGCATCTTTACGCGCTCTTCTCGTCCAGCTTGATGCTGTTCACGGATCGATGACTCCAGCCTTTTTTTGCGCAATGGTTCGGAGTGGAGACTTTCTTTCAAGGCTACCACGTGATCTCGTTGGACGCGTTGTGGAGTTCTGCACTTCAGGGATCAATGGGTCTCCACCATCGTACGAGCTCCTGGATGGTTCGCCAATTCTGCCTTTGCAAAGTGGAGCGTTTGGAAAGTTCAGTCTTCTTCGTTCTGGCGACGAAGTCGATGCTGACTGGACCTTCTACTTCGGGACCACTGTCGAGGAAGAGCTGCTCGAGATGTTCCCGAATCGCATGATCTTGGGCGAGTACAAGCAGTACTTTGACGCACTGCCGGCATCAAATGTTCGCAAGATGAGCGTCGGCACTCTCTCTCGCCACTTCTTTCCACAACTGTTCTCGGGTTGCTGGAAACAAGCGCTTCACTACAATTCGGAGGTTTTCTCGCTTGAAACCTCGATCGCTCAGTCTCCCAACCGGATAACGCACGACTGGTTGCGAAAATGGTGGAAGTATGTCGAGTTGAGCTTGCAAAGTGGCGACGACCTGGACAAAGAAGCTGTCAAAAAGTGGCCGATCATTCCGATCAAAGTGGACTCTACGGACCTGAGATGGGTGTCGCTTGCTTCCAGCCCATGCCTTCTAATCGATCCATTTGGATTGCCTCTATCGACGGAAACCGGGTCAAGATTGGCCGAAGTGCTGTGCAAAGTCGGCGTCTACATTGTCGACACGTCGTTCATCAACGGCGAACGCAGCATCGAATGGCTTTTGAGCTGCAGCTTTGCGTTCAAGCTCGAGTCGGATGGACTTCTGCTTGCTCTCGGCCAATCCCAGAGAAAGCTATCCGGTGGGCTTTTCGAAGATGCGCTCGTCTCGCTTGGTGCGAATGAAAAGCGAAGTCTTTGCGAATACTTTGCGACGAATGGAGTTGACACGATTTCAGACCACTGCCTTCCAGCTCTACGAGATCTCCCGATTTTCCCCGTTCACACTGGAACCTCGTACCGAAGCGAAGACGAGAGATTGGCTGAGAACGAGACTGGGAGAAATCACTCGACACTTCGTCAGCGACGGATTATTCCTGCTGCAGATGCAGACGCACGAGTGCTGGACGAAGCGTACTTCGTGATCGACAGTGACACGATTCGGAAGTTCCTTCGAGATTTGGAGTTTGAAGAATGGTCGTATACGAAGATTTTGATGGAGCACGTCTTCCCACACCTGCAAGTAGTTGAAGCGAACGATCCGTCACTTGTGGACGCTATCGTGAGTGAGGCACTTCTCGCCCTTCCGTTTCACCAACGAAAAGATCCGAGCTTTCGCCAGTGTATCCAGTCGATGCCAGTTATTCCTTCTCGAAAGCGTGCGCTCCGTCTGATCAGTGAGTTGCACGACCCAAACAGCAAAGAGCTAAGCGAGCTGGTTGGCAGCACCAGCTTGCCAAGCGAAGTGTTTTCTACTCCTGAAGTTGTGGATATTCTGCGATCGCTTGGTCTGCGCACAAGCTTGTCGTGCCACGCGATTCTGGAAAGTGCTCGATCGGTGGAAGCGCTATACCAAAGTGATGAAGACGATCTTGTTGAGCTGGCGTGGTCTAAAGCACTCAGTCTGGTGAAGATTGTCAACAAACACTTCGACGAGATGGCGATGGCAGCGGAAAGTGAAGGCGAGGAACGCACGGACAGTATCTATGGCATTGTGGAAAGCTTAAAGCACGTGCTATGGCTTCCGGTTCACTTGCAACCGCTCGAGGACAACATGCCGTGGAGATTCTACCACAAAAGTGGCGAAAGCGAAGAAAAGCGGCTGAGACGACTTTCCAATGGTTTGGAAACACGCCCCGAGAAAGATGCGGTACGTGCCTGTCGTTCTCTGACTTTTCTATCAGCTCTTGTCCTCATATTTGCTGGTTGTTTTGTGTGTGTTTGTTGCAGTGGCTGTGCTCGTTCAGCAAGAACATCATGACAGAGCAGCTCACGTCTGAGGTGCTTCTTACGGCGTTTGGGTGGAAGCAAGATGTGGAGCCGCTTGTGCTAGCTGCTCAGCTTGAGGCCATTGGTGAAGCTTTCGGACGTGATGACTCGGAAACTGCGAATTCGAAGCATATTGTGTTGAAAGCTCAGCAACTATACGTGCAGCTCGAGGATGCACGAGAGAAGGACGATCAAGATGATACTTTCGGCGCAGTTTACCAGCAGCTATCGGACGCACCATGGATTTGGACTGGAAAGTCGTTTGCAAGACCGAGCTGCATCGCGTACCAAGTGGATCCTGATCTCGAGCCGCTGCTTTTCATTGCCCCTCCGGAGTCAGTCATCTCTCGCTCCTTCTTGGAGAATTTCAACATCAAGGAATCGCTTGGCGTCGAGGACTATCTCGAGGCTCTCGCACGCTTGCCGAAAAGAGTTGAACTTGGACAGCGTCGCACCAAGGCGTGCCTGAGGATATTCTCTATTCTTGGTGATGATCTTGGAAGATTGAAGAACGCAGTCAAGGGCTTTTCGCCGCACAAACTCGTGGTTCTGGACTCTGCGAGTCGTCTTGTGACTGCAAGTAAGCTCACGTACGATGACATGGCGTGGAACGAAGTGCACGGAATCCGGCAGGGCTGTATCTTCGTTCACAAAGAAATCCATAGAGATGTGGCAGTCACATTGGGTGCGACGTCGCTTCACTCGAAGCACGCCGAGTCAACAGCCAGCAGCACAAAAATCTCGTGTCCGTCGACCGACGCTCTACGAAATGTGCTGCCAGCGAAGGCTCACGAGTGGTATGACTCGTTCTTCTCCGAGATTCTTCTGGCTGCAGAGCGTCGAGGCGGCACACAGGTAGACGTGTTCGTGGATTACAGGCACCACCCATCTGAAAGAGTGATCCAGCCGTCGTTGCAAAGTTTGCAGCACGAAGCCATTTGCGTCCACGTGCACGGTTTGACACTCAGCACCAGTGACATCAACGGGCTCTTTGCAGGCGAATCGTCACGCGCCGGATTTCTCAACGGCTTTTTCTTCTCCGACTGCATGCAGATCCTCAGCGGCAACGGATTTTACGTGCTCGATCCGAGCGGGGCGTACTTATCTTCGACTGGCTCTTCATCGAATGGAGCTGCACGTCGATATGACATCTTGGACGAAGCTTTCCTTGGCTACCCGGACCAGCTTCTTCCGTTTTGCAACCTACCTTCGTGCCCAGGCAACGTTGCGAAAGGCACGCAAAGCACACTGATTCGCTTTCCGTGGAGAAAAACAGCGTCGGAGCTATCGTCGTTCGTCATGGATGGTCAAGTGGCAGACCGTCTGGTCCAGTTCATCAAGAAGCAGATCTGTGATGCACTCGTCTTCACTGAGACGGTGTACCGTGTCTCAACTTGGAGCATTGGAAAGAATTCCGAGTACGAGACGCGATGTCATGCTGAAGCGAAGCTAACATCGCAGTATGACACACTCAAGAGGAGGAATCTGACGAGGACGAGCACCGAGTGGAAAAAGAAATTCTCACTGCAGAGTTTCTTCAAGAGTGCGATCGTTCCTGAGAATCAAATGGAGTTCGAAATCGAGCTGGATATTGAGAATCGCCGTCATCGTGACACGTGGTTGCTGTGCGACAACATTGGTGCTGGAAGAAGTCGCGACCTGGCGTGCTCCCCCGTCCACGAAGTGCTCAATTCGACGCCCTACGTCAGCGTTGCGTGTCATCTCTATCGCGACAGCAATCCAGCGAGGTTGTTACGTGGTCGTCTGTACAAGATTGTGGACACGGGACAGCAGATCGGGCTGCCGGTTCACATCAACGGATGCTTCAAGAAGGCAATGAAGGAGAAGCGTCTTCTTGTGTCCTCGCCTTTCTCCACTGGCACGGGGTTCAGTAGCAGCACTGTCAACGGGAGTGAGTCGCAGGTGAAAGCCAACTGGAACAGAACGCTGCTTGAAGATGGCCTGGTCGACGCGTACACGAAGCTGCTCTTGTTGGCAAAGAGGCGGTACGAAAGCGCGTTCCCGAAGGCTTTGTACAACGTGTGGCCACGTCTTGTCCAGGTGAGTGCCCCCTTTTTTCTGCAAACGCAACGTTTTGCACTCAATGTACTGATGGGCTGCGTTATGTATGTATCATTGTGTTCATATAGCAAAGCGAGAGCAACGAGCTAGGAGCGTTGGTGCAACAGCGTATGTATCAGAGCATCTCCTCCCATGAGTTTTTTTTGTGCACGGATGGAAGTTACCGTGCACTGAACAGCGGCTACATGGTCGATCTCATCGGCATGGACATTCAGGTACGATTCTTCTTTATCTCACTGAGCTGTGCCGTAGCTCACTCGTGCTGACAACATTCTTCACTCGTTGTTTGCGTGCAGGTGGCATCGTTCGTGCAACTTCACTTCCCAGCCTTCAACATCCCTCGAAAACTTCTTGAAGACTGTTCCCGATTGCTTCCATCACGTGTGCAGACTCTGACGCCAAGAGCGATGCGAAGATTTCTTCGACGCATGAGAGCATCGGACATCCATTCGAGCGTCTGTTTGCCACTTCTCGAGTACTGCCTCAGCGATCTACAGATACCGCTCCCGAGTGAGACAAGCACCATTTGGTCCGAGTTCAATAGTCTTCCTCTGATCCCCCTCGAAGATGGCAGCACAGGTGTGATCCGGCTCAACCAGCGCAGCAACTACGTCCTGGGAACCTTTAATCAAGTTCAGCTGCTGGCGCCGAGAGCAGGTATGTTCGTTTCGTTGGAAGCTCGACAACGCCTCCACGCCTACTTCTCAGACAACCGATTTGTCTCGGCGTTGGGCTTGACGTTCTTCTCGATCAAGACACTCTCGGACCACATTGACCAAGTGCTCCCAGCGAGATGGAAGAACCAAGACATTGTCGTGTGGGATCCTGAGAGTCGCGATCAGATTGATCGACTCTGGTTGCACCGATTTTGGCAAGAAGTCAGATTTGAGCGGCGATCGCTGGGCTACTTCAGTTCCTGGCCTCTAATTCCAGTGAAGGGATCACGCTTGGTTACGTGTGGAAAACCAGATGCGGCACTTTGCGTTTGGCGTGAGTCTGGCGATCCAAGTATTGTCGACTCCGTCACACACGGATTCAAGATGATGGCAGAGAAACACGAAGAGAAGATGGTCGGTCTTGAAAGAGAGCGCAGAGAGTTGATGGAGCTGTCGAAGCACAAGCTGCTGACGGAGGAAGTTGTTGAATACGAATCGGACGGCGAAGAGAGCTCGGAGAAACACTCGGATGTGGAAGCGGATGACTTAGAAGAAGAGAAAGAGGACTCGAGCGAGTTTGTCGACACGATGGATGATCCAAGAGGTGAGCTTTCGGATGTACGCAGCGAGACTCCGACTGCAACTTTCGCTGGCGACTCTGAATCTACAGTAAGTGATTTGTATGGGAACGCAACTTCGAACGAAGAGAGTTCCCACATGGATGGTGAAGTTGAAGCTGGTGCAGCTGAGGAGATTGGTGAAGCTTTCGTCATTGAGATGGTGGAAGAAGTGATCGAGGTCGAGTTTTGCAGCCGCGAGACTCTCCACACTGTGCTGTCTCGCCTGAATGCCGCTATGATCGAGCTTTCCTACTTCAGCGGCCAAGAAAATGACATGCTGCCGCAGAGCCGAAATGTTGCAATTGTCACTCTCGATGGTCTCTCTACGTCCTCCTGGAGCGGCATTGACTGGAGCATGATGAGTGAGGCAGACGCTACGTTCCTTGCTGAGTTCTTCAGTTATCATGGCAACAATAACGGAGGATTCAACCGCATGCACCTGGACATGCTAAAGAAGCTCCCGATCTTCGTGAACATCTGCGACGTTGCCTGCTCGATCGACATTGGCGACTTTTATCTGGTTCCACCGGAGATCGACCTGGCAACGATCCCTTTGCCACCCAACGCCCGTCAGAGCTTCCTGAAGATGAACACCCAACTGACTGGCTTCTACAGGGATCTTGGAGTTCAAGAGATGAGTGACGCCAAGTTGCTGATTTACCTGCTTCCGATGTATAGTCAGCTCGGTCCGGAGCAATGCGATGTCATTCTCGGCATCATCAAGCAAAAATGGCAGACTCTGCGCGGCGATTCTGAGCTCACTAGGGTCTTGAAGGCCACTTCGCTATTCCGAGACGTGGATGGAGTTTACCAGCAAGCAAGCGCGTTCTTTGATCCGCGGAACAAGGTTCTGGCATCGATCTATCGCGACGTGCCTGGACAATTTCCAGTAACAACGTATCAAGGCGCGGACTGGCTCGATCTCATGGGAGAAATCGGGCTCAACAGTGAAATCACGGTCGACATCTTCCTTGGATGCGCATACCGGATCGAGGCGCTCTTTTCGAACAAAATGGAGCTGGTTGCTGACGACGAGACCCTGATCATCGCTCTTCACCAGTACTTCGTCCAGAACTTCGAGAGATTCGATCGCTCTCGATCGTTTTTCGAAACGATTTTGCAAGTCGCATTCGTCCCAGCAGTCTGCTACAAGCGCGCAGCATCTGCAGGGAGCTTCACTTCACACACCGTAGTCGTCAAGTACTCGGATTGTGCGACGCCGGATGATCAAGCGCTCGTGTTCACCAGCAAACCAATCCTGCTGGGCTCAGTGGTGCCTCCCCGAATCCTGTGGAGCCGACTGAACATTCTATCGCCACCAGCGAAAGACGCAGTGCTCGCTCACCTGTTTCATCTTACGGGAGAGACATCTGGAGACAGATCGTCCTCTTTGCACTGGCAGTTCCATCTTCCCATGGTCGAGGTCTTCCAGGAGATCTTCAAATACCTCCAGAACGCTTGGGAGACGCTGCGCGGCGACGAACAGCAAAGGGTTGCAGAAGCGGCTATTGTGCCGATTGGGTCCTCTCTCGTGAAGGGCTCGCGATTGTACTTCCATCTGGGAGAGAACCTGGCGCCGCTGATGTATGAAGTACCTCGTGCGTTTGGCGCGTACGACACGCTCTTCCGCCGTCTGGGATCGAAAGACGCCCCCGGTGTGGAAGACTACATCGTGCTGCTCCAGGACCTCCACGCCGAGTGTCGAGGAAAGCCTCTCAATCTGAACGAGTTGGCGGCTGTTGCTCGCATTGTCAACTTGCTGGCCGAGACGCTGGCTGACAGCAGCCAGACGTTGTCGATTGGAGCGAAGAAGAGCATCCACCTCCCGTCCAGTTTGTCGGTGATGGAGCCCATGCTCCAGATGGCGTACAATGATTCACCGTGGCTCTGTGCACGCATCGATCTGTCTGAGTTGCACGTCGTGCATCCCCGAATCTCGACGCACTGGTGCCAGATCCTCGGCGTCCCCGGCATTAGTGCTGTTGTGACCGAAGAGCTTCAAACTGAAGGCGCTGAGATGCTCCGTCCTTGTGACACCATTACGCACTTCAACTCAACCCTTGCGTCGCAGCAGTTTGCAAACGGAGTCAGGAAGATCATTACGGTGCAGCAGCAGAAGGCGACGTCGAGCGAGCCATTCGGCTTTATTTCCGACTTTGAAGACCTCAATCGGCGCATCGTGGCATTGTCGAAGTTCCAGGTCAAATACGTCGACACTCTGCAATCTCGATTCATCGCAAAGCTTGGCTACCCTTCCAGAAAGGTAGATGTGACGAAGAGCTCCGCGTCGACGCGGAGCCTGTCGTTCCTCGATCAATCCGCGAAAGTCATGTACGTCGCCAAGCGCACACTGGAAGCTCAAAGCGGCATTCGCTTGAGCCAAGTTGTTGCAGGTGGGGTCAACCAGCTGCTCGGGGGCGTCTTGCAGGAAATCTCGAGTGTCGAGTCAATCCTTGCGTGTGACGTCACCGAGATTGATTCGCTGCTCCAGTTGATGAACGTGTGCGAAGACACGGATCTGATCGTTGAGAAGCTGCGAGGAGTACTTGGAGAACCGCTGGCCGAGACCGACCAAGCTGCGATTGAGCTGGCGCCACTGAACTCGCACTTTCCTGGAGAGATCGTTGCTGTGGAGCTCGATGGACACCTTCGGTACGGAAAGATCGTGCAGGAACAAACAAACAGTGCTGGGGT
>JAADXK010000788.1:0-15630 GCA_023337805.1 Globisporangium barbulae | reverse complement strand
GGTGACGCATAAAGTGATGCTGGGCGACTGCTATGTGTGACGCAACTCTTGCTGCTCGAGTTTTGGATCTCACATAGCCTAGAAACTGCCGAGAATCTCAAGTAAGCGAGTGCAAGCGCGATTCTCTATTGTCGACGCCAGTGATTTGAATCGATACCCGCTGGTCGAGCTTTGGTTGTTTATGCAAAAACGACAAAAATGACATGAAGCGCTGACGAACAACTGGAACGCGATGCCGACCATCGAGGTCACGTCGCTCAGCTGTATGACAGTCGCGCAAACACGAAGATTAGCGCACTTCTTGACGCTGAACAATCGTCATTGCACACATATCGAACGTACGTTCTATGGGACTTCATCAAACGCAATGGACTCTTTGATGCGACGATCAAGGAACGTCCAGGTCTCCTCAAAGTTCGCTGACAAGTCCAAGAGCATAAAGAGCTCCGTGCTCGAGTAGATGCCCGTGAGCAGCACGCGCTTCGTGTACCAGCTCACGCCCGTCGACTTGTCGCCAGCAAAGTACCAGATCTCATCCAAGAGCTTTGCGAGCTTGTTGAACGTCGTCGGCGCGTTCTGTGGCAATGCGCCAAGGCCCAAGGCCTGCGGCCACGTCGGTAGCACCGGCGCAATGAGCTCCAGACGCGCACGCACGCCAAACTTGAGGTGGTCCGTGACGCTCATGACCTGCAAGAGCTCCGTATTCGCGATGCGCTTTTCGCGGAGCTCGTCGTTGCACTTGTACATAAAGCAGTCCACGAGCTCAATCGCGCCGCGCGGAAACATGCCATGCGCGACCGACGGGTACCCCATACCGGTGGCGCCAGCAGCGAGCGCTTCAATCGTCCAGCTAAAAAGATCGCGATCATCATTCCCGCATACCCACACGTTCTCCAGGTACTTCGGGATTGCCTGGATTGGCACCCCGGGAAGAACAGCGTCTCCAAGAGGGTGTCGGGCTTCCTCATCTCCGGCGGTAGCGCGGGCTGCCACCCTTGAGCTCGCATGGCCAGCAGATGCTTGCCCAGTGCGTTGACACGGACGCCAAGCAGATGAGCAACCGCCGCAGTCGGAACCTCCCTCACAAAGTGAAAGTAGGCCACCGCCTCGTGAAGTCGATCCACGGAGCAGGAGTCATGTGGATGGAGTTGTGGTTGTGCGGGAGTCGGAATCTTGGATAATGAGCTTCCGCCGTGGGCTGCTGGTCATCGACCGGGTTACGGCTGCGCAGCTACTCGAGTTGCGCAAGCACGCCCTGCATCTCCTTGGGCTTGTGGAATTCGCGCACGACCTCGTCGATGCGATCGTCGTAGCTCATGATCACCGCGCGCTTGATCTCCTCGTCGGCCTTAGGTGCGCTCGAGCCCAGCGTGCTGGACAGCTGGAGCTCTAGCTCTTTCTACACGCCGGTCCCATCATAGCGCTGTAAGCATTACAACACAAGCAAAGTAAATGGCGATAGAGCAGCAAAAGATGTACAGAGGTCGCTGATCTTGCTGGTGATGTTGTCTATAGTGACGTCATGGGCTCCAAAGAGTTGCTTGTGGAGCTGCAGCTCGTGCGCTTCCAGGACGTCGGTTAATAGGATCTGTTCAAATAAACGACTTGCATCAAAAAGGAAAGTTAAAGCAACAAGAGCATTTATTAACGCAACATTTTTTTCATTGGCTACGTTGCTTCTATGTTGCCCCTATTTGCAAAAAGCTCAAAGAAGCACCTCAACTTTGCCTTCTTCATTTCCGCATTCAAAGGGGAAGCGAAGAGGAGAGTGCTGACGAAGGTAACAGAACGCCTTCGACGTGTGTGGCTCTGTGTATATAGCACAATGGATGACTGTGTGTACATGTGACTCACATCACTGTGTGTATGCGCTCATGTGCGTACAGCCGTAGCAGTGGAGATGGCGTCGTCATTCTTCCCCAAGGTTGAAGATTCGAATGCGCGCAGCAACAGCAGCAGTACGGGCATCGGCTTCCGCAGCCGCAAGCCAGACCACGACGGTATGCTGAACGGCTCGAGCACGAAGCTGGTCAGTGGAGGTGGGGGTGGCGGGCTTGCGGCCAAAAAGAAGCTCACGATCAAGCCGTTTAAGGTGACGCCGAAGCTGCCCGACGCCTTTGAAGAGGAGACATGGAAGAAGCTCGAGGCCGCGATCAACGCCGTGCATCAGAAGCAGACGACGTCGCTCAGCCGCGAAGAGCTCTACCGCTCGGTTGAAGACATGTGCACGTGGAAGATGGCCACTAGGTAAGGGAATGTGCTGCGTGTTGGCGTTGTTAGCTCTTGGGCTTTGCTGCATGCTCATTTGTCGTATGTGTGTCGTAGACTGTACAAGAAGCTCGAAGATACGTGCGCGACTTTCATCCGCGCGCGTGTGGAGCAACTGCAGCATGCGACGGGCGACATCAACATGTTCCTCGAAGCCGTGCACCAGCTGTGGGAGGACCATTGCGAGGACATGCTCGTGATCCGCACGATCTTCCTGTATTTGGACCGCACGTATGTGATGCAGACGCCGCACATCGCGTCGATCTGGGACATGGGACTCAACTTGTTGCGCGAGAACATTGTGCAGCGCAAGCCCCTGGAGGCGAAGCTCATTGACGGCCTGCTAGAGCTGATCGAGCGCGAACGAAAGGGGGAGGCGATCAACCGCAGCTACCTGTACAACTTGCTGCGCATGCTGCTGTCGCTGCAGCTCTACCACTCGGACTTTGAGACGCCGTTCCTCACGGCGTCCGAGCGATTTTACACTGCAGAGGGCGTGGTGGTGGCAGAGGCGTCGAGCGTCCCGCAGTTCCTGCTGCATGTGGAGAAGCGCTTGCACGAAGAGAACGAGCGCGTGATTCACTATCTGGACATGTCCACCAAGAAGCAGCTCATCACAGTCGTGGAGAGCAAACTGCTGAAGCCGCACGTCACGATGCTGCTCGAGAGAGGCTTTGAGTCGCTCATGGACGGAGGGCGCATCGAGGACCTGAAGCGCATGTACCTGCTGTACGCCAAGGTGGACGCGGTGGACGACCTGAAGACCGCGTTCTCCAACTACATCCGCAAGAAAGTGTCGACGCTGGTCATGGACGTCGAACAGGAGAAGAACCTGGTCGAGAAGCTGCTGCAGCTCAAGTCGGAGCTGGACACGGTGCTGAGTGAGTCGTTCCATGCGAACTCGGACTTTGCCTTCTCGATGAAGTCTGCGATGGAGTACGCGATCAACGTTCGCGCGAGTCGACCTGCTGAGCTTGTCGCCAAGTTTGTCGACTCGAAGCTTCGCACGGGAAACAAGGGCGGCTCGGAGACAGAGGTAGAGAGTCTGCTGGACCGTGTGATGGTGATTTTCCGGTACATCCAGGGAAAAGACGTGTTCGAGGCGTTCTACAAGAAGGACTTGGCGAAGCGCTTGCTGGTTGGAAAGAGCGCGTCCTTTGACTTGGAGAAGCTCATGCTGTCGAAGCTGAAGACCGAGTGCGGCAGCTCGTTCACGAACAAGGTATTGCTCTGATGTCAGTACCCTGGGGCTGTCTACGATGCGAAGTCTTACTATTGTTTGTTCATCTCGTACCTGTGCAATGTGCAGCTCGAGGGCATGTTCAAAGACATCGATCTCTCGTCGAACGTGATGACGCAATTCCAGCAGCACGCTGCCAGCCGGTACGAAGAGAGTAGTGGCGTTTCTGTTAAGATGGCCAAGATCGCCCCACTCTCTTGCTCGCTAACTCACTATCTATTGTCTTGCTTTGTTAGGGTCGCGTTGGAAGCACTGGGTCAACGAGCTCCAGACATGCAGGTTCAGGTCCTGACAACGGGCTTCTGGCCACCGTACGCTACGGTTGACATCAACCTGCCGTCCTCGCTCGTGCCGCTGAAGGAGATTTTTGACAAATTCTACTCATCCAAGTACCAGGGCCGACAGCTGCAATGGCAGCACTCTCTGGCTCAGTGTGTCGTGAAGGCCACGTTCCCAACTGGCAAGAAGGAGTTGGTCGTGTCATTGTTCCAGACTGTCGTGCTCTTGTGCTTCAACACGACCGACTCGCTTGGTTTCAAGGAACTCAAGGAGCAAACCCGGATAGAAGATGGCGAACTGCGACGAACGCTGCAGTCGCTCGCGTGCGGCAAAATCCGTGTCCTCCAGAAGAGTCCCAAGGGCAAAGAAGTTGAAGACACCGACTCGTTCTCCTTCAACGGCGCATTTGCCAACCAGCTGTATCGCATCAAGATCAACTCGATCCAGATGAAGGAGACCAAGCAAGAGAACGAGGATACCCACGAGCGCGTGTTCCGCGACCGCCAGTACCAAGTGGATGCCGCCATCGTGCGCATCATGAAGGCGCGCAAGAAGCTCTCGCACGCGCTGCTGATGACCGAGATCTTCACGCAAGTCAAGTTTCCCGCGAAAGCCGCCGACATTAAGCGCCGCATCGAGAGTCTGATCGACCGCGAGTACCTCGAGCGAGACGCAACCAACCTGCAGATGTACAACTATTTGGCATAAGTACTCTCGTGTGGTGCAGTTATCAAGACGACAAAGCAGAGAAAAGAGCGACCGTTGCATGAGAAGAGACAGATGTGAGCCTGGAAGAAACTCCTGGTCCTCGTTACCTTATCGAGTGCCACCACGAGAAGAAAAAAGGCAAAGAGAAATAAGATGCATCGCTATCATAATCCAAGGAATGTACGTTGTTGGTCTTTAGGGTAATACGTTGATCTTACAAAGCTAGCTCGCTATAATACTTCAGGGTGTGGCTCGAGAGCTTGCAGAGCTCCTCAAATTTCCAGGTCATCGTCGCTGTCATCATTATCGTCGGAATCAGAATCGCTCAAGTCGGAGTTGAAAACCTCGGCGTGGATCCGGTACTGAAGCAGCACGGGGAACATCTTGCAGAGCACTTCTTCGCCTTCTTCACGAGTCTGCAGCACAGTTAGTAATACAAACGAATCCGTCAGTTGTGATCACACTGGCAGCAAGCATGAGCGACAAGCAAACGCACCTTGTAGCCCGTGATGACGATTTTGCCCGACACGAAGATGAGGCACGTGGCCTTCGGCTTGACGATGCGGTAGATCAGCCCAGGGAACAGCTCCGGCTCGTACTGGTGATCGAGAATGCATAGAACAGGTCGAGAGCTCAGTTACTGATGAACACTGAAGCCAAGAAGTAATCCACTGATGACAACGTACGGTGCAGAAGCGCGAGTGGTCCCGCGCGAGCCCCTCGAGACGCACTTTGAAGCAAAGATCTGCCGACCCGACGACATTCACGATCGCGAACTTGGACAGATCCGACGGATACGACAATTTCTATAGCAGCAGCATAGCACATGCATTATTAGTCACACGAATACCGGGATAACTACACAGTCTTCGCTATAGAGTAGAGCATGAGTGCAAAAGCAGCATGAAGCTCACCTTCAGAATGGAGCGAAACTTATCAAGCGCTTGGTTTGCGTCCACCATACTGTTGCACCCGACAATCAAGAACTTCAACAAGCAACACACATATCCATTCACGTAAGCTTCCGAACCACAGCAGCAGCAGCACCATTATTGCACGCCCGTTAGAAAGCAGTACCTTTCCGCTGCGATATGCGAGCACGGACGCCTTTGGAGTCGTGAACCGGATGATGAGCGCACTGAAGCCCTGCTCAAGTCAATGCAGCAGCAATGAACACCGAGCCGTCAGGTGATATGTCACTGTACATGTCCGAATGGTAGTACACGCATATTAACGTACGCGCTGCGAGTAGTCCGAGTTACGGATCTGCAGTGCGAGCTGTTTGACGTCGAGCGGATGGCGCAGACTGCCATGCCCCAGCATGTTGCTGCAGAGAAAAACAAGTATCCGTCAGTCAGTTAGTCAGAAATAGGGAGGCAACCGAAGAGATACACTGCACAACAACACGGTGCTATATTGAAAGCAACGCACTATGAGTACGTACACAATGCGCAGTCGTACGCCCTCCTCCCGCAGACGCGCGGTCGTCCATGACGCATTGCTCTCGGTCGTCGTCACTACCCCCACATCACCATTGCGAATCATTCTCTGGCAAATGAGAATGAACAAAACAAAATGTTTTGGCGCCAATATTTTCATTCAGCACTCTGACTGGCTATAAACATACATGATCTATCATATGATTGGATAAAAATAAACGCTTGACAATGTGCATTGTTGCACATTTCTGAAGGGTCGATTCGATTGATACACAACGAAGAGCTCACGAAAGCATGGACACGAGAGAGCGCTGGCGATTCCTAGAGCCCTGGTGCGCGCACCTGCGCGGCCGCGTGACGCTCGAGACGCTCAGCGACAACGCTTGCTGCAGTATGTGCAGCCGCTACTCGCGGCTCTGTGTGGCGCTGCCGCCCGACGGCAAAGGCTCCAACTGGAAGCTCATCCAGGAACTGCGTGAGGCCATCGAGCTGCTTGGCGCCGTCGCGCGCGTGGACAACGCGGCGTTCCGCGAGCTGCTCGCGCTTAAGTGCAACGTCTCTGCTCTGCTTGGGAATTCAGCTAGTGGTAGCCACAACCGAGTGTTGCAGGAAGAGACGCTGGCGCCGCGCTTCTCGTTCGTGTTCTACCAGTACAACAACCTCGAGGTCTCGTGGGGCAGCACGCTGTACAACCAGTTCTTCCTGGCGCTTGACCACGAGAGTTTGAGTGATGCATTCCGAGACGCAATGGATCAAGTGCATCGTATGGCAGAATGTGGCGATGTCTCTACGGTAGCAGGCAAGATCCCGGTCGAGATCTCGTTCAAGCCGCCGGAGCTGCCGTCCCACTGGTCAGTGCCGTACCTCAAGAGCGTGTTAGAGATCGTGCAGGCAATCCAGGACGAGTCTGAGTGCAGCACGAGTGGCGGCGATTACCCGTTCCCGTTCCTGCTGGAGGCTGTGAACCTCAACATCAACCACATCACGCTCGACAAGAAGACGTTGGTCATTCTGAAGGAGCTGCTCGCACTTGGAGTCAGGATCCCGCTGCTCTCGCTCCACGACTCGATGGCGATCGCCAAGGCACCTCGGAACTACATGGGCGAGTTTATCACAGCGATGACGCGCTGCTCTGTCAAGACCGATGCTAGCGATGAAGGCGGTACTTCTCTATCAGAGACCCAGTATACCCCACTCGTTCCTCAGGCTGGCGCCATTCTTCGCCTGCGAGGACCTGGCGTCGACTCGCACCAGTTTGGTGCATTCTGCTCGGCTCTGACGTCGTCGAAGGGCATCACGAGTGTGCATCTGAGCGAGATATTCACGGAAGAGCGCGGGTACCACCGCTTCATCAAGTGGCAGTGGACTGCGTACGCTTTCTTCTGGCGCGACTCGTCGCTCTCCAACATCTCGAGTCTGCACATTGCTGACACGAAACTGTCCGATGAAGACTTGATTGCGATTGCGAGCGTCGTGAATGCAAAGTACCCGGCGAAGAGTCTGTTACGAGTTGAAGACACCAACGGCGACTCAGATGAAGAGAGCGATCCGGTGAATGGTGATGACCAGCAAGACAACAGCAACGGCAATCTCAGTAAAGACAAGGAACAGGATGTCATCTCGGTGCTCCTGAACAAAGGCACGGAGATCAAGATCGATCCGTACGATCCGTACGACCGCAAATCGTTCGAGCTTGTAGCGGACGACCACTTTTTGGTCATGAAGGACGACGCCTCCAGCGACTACGTGGAGATCCTGGTTCCCGGATACGCGCACTGCGCAGTGGCGCGCGAGGCGGTCCAGTACTACCTCTGTAACTCGGAAACAGAGCAGACCCCTGAGCCCTCAAGTCTTGAGTCAAGAGCGAACTTCAGCAACATCACGTCGCTGCGAGCCGAGTTCAAGCATGTCGTCCAAGCAAACACACTCCAAGCCTTCATCACTCTGGTTGGAGCACCACTGCTGTCTCTCGTTCTCAAGGTCGGAGGCATGTCTAGTAAGTCTCTTGACGTGGTCCTGGGAACCTGCACGCGACTGAAGCGCCTGAGCCTCGACATCATTGAGGAGAACACGCTGCGTGTGCTCGCTCGCGCGTATGAAGACAGTCGCGGGTGCCAGATCTCGTCTCTGAGTTTGCAGGGACTGGAGCTCGAGAGCGAGGAGATCACGGTTTTTGCCCAGGCACTCGGCAACAAGGAGACGCGACTGGCAAAGACGCTGACAGAGCTCTCTATCGGCGAGCGGCTTGAGTCGTACGCGCTCGACGAGGCGAACCTCTTTGCGCTGTTGGAAATGCTCGAGACGAACTCCAAACTCGAGTACATGGAGCTATACGTAGAACACACGCTGTACGACAATTTCCTGCCCCTATTTAACGAGTTCCACGGCCAGGAGCTTCCGGTAATCAAGCAGCAGATGCCGCTGGCGTGTCGACTGGCGTTTCTCAGTGTGCTTACGGCTACGACGTTTCTCCCAGGCGTGGAGAGCTGTGATGACAACCAAGCAGACGAGGCACTCTGTGAAGAACGCGCGCTGAAGCGACCTCGCTGCCAGAGCTTGGGGTCCTTGCCGTCATCGACTGGTGCAGCCGACACGTCGAGGCTTGATCGCCACGTGGTCGCGCTCATTTTCCAGTTCGCCGCGACCCCAAAGCAGCGCGTCGTGAACATCATCAAGTTCCACTGAGGTCATCTATTGTAGTATCAACTGTGTGGAAAACCCAATATACCCCACCATCTTGTACACTGAAGTCTAGTAAAGCCTACCTAGTTGTGCTTGTTCTCGCAACACGATCCGTCTCGTTGCCGCCACGGCCGCAAAGCCAAACACGCGCGCCAGCACACGCTCGTCAATGTGACTCAGCAGCTCAAACTTCGACAAAGTGCTGATGCTGAGCAGCGCCAACCTGGACCTTACGGGCAGTTTGCGCTTCTCGACCGGGAGGTACTGGTTGTTAAGTTTCTCAAACGCATCAGCGAATGATAAATGGAGCGGTGCTGTCAGGTGGAGCTCGAGGTACAGTAGCGTCTTGTTGATCTGAAGCATCGATAGAAAGGTTTCGACATTCGCCTCGTCCATGGTGATCTCCTCCGTGGATTCGCCAACGCAGAGTTCGCTGATCGTCCTTGCAATGAGCTTCGACGGGTCCGAGAGCGCATTCGCCAGCTTGGTAAGTGTCGCGTTGCTTTTGAACTGGTAGTCTTCGAACGTGAGTGACGACAGCACACACTCTTGCGTCTCGTAGAGCTCAATCAACTCATCGATATCATCGTCGCCCAGCTGAATACCTTCAATGTACAGGTTACGCAGCTGTGGACAGAAGCGCAGGAGGTCGGTGAGGTACTCGAATGCGAAGCCGTACGCCTGGAAGATCTCCAGGGAGAGCAGCGGTCCACCGATTGCACTCAGCAGCCGTCGAAGCGCTGCAAAGCTACCGTCTTCGTCGAAGTCGATCGAGATCGCGAACGAAGTGACCTGGTGAGCTGTTGGTGTCGGGATCAGCGCTGTCGCTGACTTGTCATTCGTGATCTTGACGACCGCTGCACGATCCACCCAGCACTCACCAAAGCCAGGGACCAGGATGCCCAGGCACGCGCTGGTAAAGTCGTCCTCCATGACGGAAAACTGAGCGTCTCGGTCGAGACTGAGCGCGTCGTATGCCCACTCGTCGTCGTCCTCGTCTCCAGCTTCATCGGGTGGGGCCAGACGAATGAGCGTGTCCTTTAGTAGGTGAACAATGCGTCTGTTCCCTCCCGCCACTGTATTCTCAAAACCCAGCAGTTCTTGTCGTGGACGCGAGGACTGCATGACTGCGACCATCGCCTCGATGTCTTCGAGAAGCATCCACTGACCGTTGATACCCAACTTGTCGACTGAGATCACAGCATCACGACTAAAGAGCGCGTACGCAAGCCACTTCCACTTAGCCGCGCGGTTCGCTCTCGACGTGCCGTCGAACACGGAGAACAAGTTGAGCGACATCATGTGGCGAGAGACCGCGAGTGCGGAGCTCAACGCTGCGAACTGAGCGACGCCGACGTTCGGGCCTTGGATCGTGAGACTCTCAACCACAGCTGATGGCTCTGATGACAATGATGACTTACCACCGCCGGTGATTGCTCGGAACAGCGTGCCCTGTGCTAATCGCGAGCACCCGCTTTCACTGATGTCGCTCTCACGAATTCGCAACGTAATAGCGGATACCGTAACGCCCAGTTCCACGAGCGTCGTCAGGATACCAGCGATTCGGGTTGTGATCTCGAAACTGTTCAGGTGTAGTCTCACAGACTCGAGCTGATACACCACCTCCCACGCACTATCATCAGCTAGTTCGTTGACAGCTCGCTGACGATGGGCGTCTCGGCCTTGGAATGTTCGCACGATCGTGACGACGCTGAGGAGAAACTCGACCAGGTCGTCGTGGCCGACGCCCAGTGGTTTGAACTCGAGACAGATGGGCACGGTTGTCGTCATTATCTCCTGGTGTTGGTCTCTGTGACGCACCAGTGACTGCCGCATCATGCTCATGATGTTTCTGAACACTTCGTCATGGGCTTCATCTCCACCACCAGCATCACCACCATCGCTGGGCTCGTTCGAGGCAAAGAGTTCGGTGCAGAGTATCTCGGGCCACCGCACATCCTCGGCGATCGAGTCGCCATCAAACTGGAGCGCAAAGCGTGCCTGCAGTCCCTCGGCATCGTCTTCATCTGCATACGCCACGCTCTCGACGCGCTCACTGCGAAAGCCGAAGCAGCTCACCACGACTTGTCGGAATGCGTGGATATCCACATGCGCAAGCACGCTGAGAAGCTGCAGCGCATGGCGAAGACGCCGCAGCCGACGAGCGTCGAGTGCAGCGTCCGCAGCAGAAACGCTTGAGGACGGCGGCGGCGATGCTACCATGTCGTACACACGCAGCCAGTTGCATGCACGCAGCAGATAGCGCGTCGTCGTCAGTGGGTGCTGCTTGTCTTCCAGGCTCACGAGACCTTGCAGTGCCTCGCAAAACGGGGCGAGCACCTGCGACCACGGCTCATGCTTGCTCTTGTTACTACTGGTCATCATGCTCGTCACTTGGAAGTTCAATGGTGTTCTTGAACCACCTGAAGATCTCTAATATTATATGTGACGTATGTCATTTTTATTAATGATTCCGTCATCGTTTTTCTCAACCAACACTCCTCGTCTCATTGAACATTAAATTCTTTTCACTTGAACAAAGTATCCAAATTTGGAAATCACGAAACAACTAATTACAATTCGCACTGCATACCATGCACAATTGCAACATCAACGCCACTTTTGGTCTACAAATAGCACCACTTCATTAAATAGCACCCTCACACATGGCAGCAGATATGCATTGTGCATTGGCGCCTAAGATATTGGCGCCTAAGATATTGGCCGTTTTCTTCTTCAGTGTCGTATCAGGAAAGTAAGTGAAGACGCAAGCACACGCGATGGAGCGCTGGCAGGTCGTCGTGCCCTGGTGCAAGTACCTGCGCGGGCGCCTGGAGATCGAGGAGCGCGAGTGTGGTGATCACTCGCTGCTCAGGCGGCCCTGGTGGCTGCTCGTGATGCTGCCCAAGACGCGGCGCAGCGCGAGCGCGGGCCACCTACAGCGCATGCGCGAGGCGCTTGAGCTGCTCGCGCTCGTGGCCACGTGCGACGACAGCGCGTGGCGGCAGCTGCTACGCGACAAGTGCGGTGTCTACTTCGACACGCACGAGCGTATTGTGCAGCACGAGCCGCTCGCACCGCGCTTCATCTTCGTGCTCGACGACCACACGAAGGAGACGATCATGTGGCCGCTCACGCTCTGCAGCAAGCTCTTCTTCAAGCTGGGCGAGAAGGCCGAGAACAAGGACTATCTCGAGGCGAGAGCACAAGTGCTGGCGATCATCCGAGACAGCAAGCGGTCTACTGCTGCTGCCAGTGATGCTGATACTGTGCGGCCGATTCCGTTCTGCCTCTACTTTTCGCCTCGCGCAGTGGACCCCATGGCGTTCCCCGCGTACCTACACAGCGTACTGCGAGTCGTGCAGACACTCCACAGTGACCGCAGACGAGAGAAATTCGTGGTACCAGACTGCAAGTGCGTTGATGTCGACGAAGATGATGGCGCCAACATTGACAGCAACAACGACGACGAGAGCGTGAGTCGCACCGCGGTGAGAGACTTTGCAGCTGTGGCCCCGTTTGCACTGGACGCGATCCAGCTCAACCTGACCGAGTTTGAACTCACGGAGCCCGTGGCGCGTGCGCTTGCCGAGCTGTTTAGCCTCGGCGTCAAGATCTCGTGCCTGCAGTTGCCATTGAAGGCGTCAGATTTCCTCGATGACGACGAGTGTCCAAGGCAGGTGCTGGCAAAATGCTTCAATGCTGCGGTCGGCGGGTTACAAACCTATTTCAATGAGCAAGTGGCGACTGACATCACTGAACGCGCTTCGCGGATAATTCCTGTGCATCTGCACGACACGGAGGCGATTGTGATCAATGACTTGAGCGTTGACGACCGCCGCTTCGCTGCTCTGTGCTCCGCGCTGGTGGAGTCGACGTGCGTGAAAGAGCTCACTCTCGAGTCAGTGTTCCTTCATGACAGCCCACGAGCGCGCAGCTTGAAGTGGAAGTGGCTCGCCTACGCTCTCTTTAGCCAAGAATCACGCTCTTCGGTGCGGAAACTTGTCATCAGTGAGGCGAGCCTGCGGATTGAGGACATCGAAGCCGTCGCCAGTGTGCTTCAATCGCCTTTTCCCGCTAAGGAGCTGCTGGATCCGCTCTGGTCCATTGACGATCAGCTCCGTGAAGCTGTCAAAGATGACGAAGTGCACTCGGTCCTTCTGGAGAAGGGCACTGTGATCTGCGTGGAGCCGGTATGTAGCGAGGCTGAGTGGCTGAGCACATCCATGGTGCTACACGAAGACGCGACGTTCATCGTGATGAACAGCAACCTGTCAAGTGAGTGGATCGAGATCCTGGTACCTGGGTATGGCAAGTGCTGGGTGCACCGCCATTTTACGCACACAACACAGACGAGGCTGGACGATCCTGGAGACTGGGTGCTAGTGAATCAATGCGGGAAGATCACCTCGTTCACGTTGGCAATCGACCGCGTGGAAGAGAACCAGGGCCAGATCATCGCGTCGCTGTTTCGACTCATTGGTTCAGAGCTCACGTCACTGACGATCCAAGCGCCTCGATTGCATGGAGACTGCTTGGAGTCTATCCTGAAGAGCTGTCCAAAGTTGAAGTCACTATCGCTAAAAGGAGCCCAAATCGACACAATGGACGTGTTTACAAACGCTTATGAGAAACATCAGTGCCAACTTGCTTCGATCACGCTCAAGGATTTCCGGATCGACGTCGCGAGCTTCCCGCACTTTGCATACAGACTTGCAAATCCCAACCATCCAGCAGCGTTGCATCTTCGAGAGCTGAGCTTTGGCTCGTTCGACCGGCATCATCCGCTGGACGAAGACAGTGTGCTGACGTTTTTAATCATGCTGGAGAAGAACACGACGCTCCAGTACCTCGAGCTCCACATCGACACGTTCCTGTTTGACAGCTACGCGCCGTCAATCATGCGCCACCACAACCGAGTCCTGCCGGCCTTAGGAACGGCTCAAGGAGTTTCATCGAAGTGTAAAACAGCGTTCTTGAGCATCTTTCGAGACGATCGAGGCTTCCAGAAGCGCACAAAACGGAAACTCGGAGCAGCACAGCCCTTGAACCCCGAACGGTCGATTCGAGTAGCCATTCCTCGACTCGATAGCAATTTGATCGCTCTCGTCTTTGCATTTGCGGCTTCGCACGAGCACTCGACGCGTCGTGTGTGTCTCGTCGAGTACTAATGCCGATGCTACAACCTTACAAACTGAATTGAAAACTAATAACATTAATTCGACATCCTCTACATCACCATGAGTGTCAATGCAAACAATCAAGAATGTTGCTCAGAGCCCTGAACTCGCAAACAAACATTGATTTGAGAGGATACCGGATCCTACACGCTACACAATCGCGATCATATGCAAAGCTAGATCGCACGCCTGCGTCCTCACCCAATCTCAGTACAGCGTTCACATTCACGCTCAGTGTCCAGCACGGCTGCTCTCGTACGTCGGGTTGTTGGGGTTAAGTTGGTTCGAGTGGTTGTCGTTCGCCGCATTGGTCGCCGAGCTTCCATAGCCGCCAGCGCCACCGCTGGTCGGTCCAGCTCCCGAGCCTCCGCGGCTGCTGGAGTAAGCCGAGCTGTTTGGATTCATTTGGTTTGAGCGGTTATCGGCGCTAGCCTTCGCGGCTCCTCCTTTGCCGGACATCTTGGGCTTGGTCAACTGCGAGATCAGAATTTAAATATGTGTGATGCGCACTTCGTTGCCAAATCGATACTGAGTTCGCCCAGCTCGCGCGCGCTGACGATCTTGCTTGATCCCGTTAGAGAGACTCACTGGCCAAGGGCGCACACGTGCGTGCGAGAGGTAGGTTTGCTTTCTTGCCACAGTTTGAATCCGCCATCTTTCTCCTCGATTCCAGCAATTGAAAAAAGCTGGCGTACCCAATACTCGTCCCAGGCAACAAGCACCGCGAGACAAGTCACGTGTCTGAGACTCTGTCGGATTTCGTTATTGCTTGGCCGTATCACTACATCATCAGATTGCGCATCTCGAAGCTCGTGGTTAAATATCAGCACCTGTGGCAACAGTGGATGTAGGAAGTTAACGCACGCACCCGCTCACGCAATTATTATCGCGAGCGAAATACACCGCGCTGTGGGGATATCCATGATTCACGAACTACATGAGTCTCGACGACGAGTCACTCACTCATATCGCCGCTGTCGGCAGTAGATGATATCCTTGTTTCACTTCATGCGCCACACCCAGTGCTCTTTCGGTGGCTTCGTGTACGTCGGGGGCAGCGGTGGAGCCGACGTTTTTCCTTCCCCACCACCTCGACTGCTACTGCTGGCGCGACCAGTCTCCGAGCTGCTCCAGCTGTCGTTGTACGTCGACTCCATGATCTGCATCACCCACTGCCGACATAACCGTACTTGTACTCCATAGTGGTGGATTGCGTCTGCGTGAATTTGACCGAGTCACGACCGAACGCCACGCTGACAGACTGCTTGGTGACTGAGCGCGCCGTCACCGCCGACGAAGCTGTGCGCCACGCTGGTGGTCTTCGTCTGCATCTAACGGCTGCTGGCGCTCGCCTTCATCGAGTGGCTCTTACTTGTCACCTTCGTCATGGGACCACCGCTCGCCAGCTGGCCCTTGCCTGCCATCGTCACGAGCGTTCACGCGCGTGTGCAGTTCTTAGTGAGTTTCTTTCTCAGAAGACAGAGCAGCAGAAAGGAATTTGTATTTCGCTAGTAAGTTCTTATATTTAATAAATTGTTGAACAATAGATACGTTTGGCACTTCAACCCACTTTCATGTGTGTTTACTTCCTCTGTTCCGAAAAGAAATGTGCATTGTTGACTTTGTCCTCGTTCTCGGCGAGCACTAATCCAATTCGCATGCTTTTTGCACGAAAAGAAAGCCCTCCGATGCTAGCACATGGCATATTTTTTATACCAGTAGATTAGTAGGCGATCTGCAGTAGAATTGCAGTTTTAAACGTCAATTTGTAACGCCTTGACTTTAATCCTTCCAAGCTGGCTTGCTATTTGGCGATATTGCACGAAATTTAGGT
>JAADXK010000787.1:0-15636 GCA_023337805.1 Globisporangium barbulae | reverse complement strand
CTTCTCTTGAATCATGAATCCGGTCACCGATACTTCCTTGTTGTTGGCCCTGTCAATCCATCGAACAAGAGCTGCCTCCAAGTCGGGAAAATGCGCTTGGGTGCACTTGGATCGAGCTATACGGTACCCTGTGACTGCTTTAATTTGTCAGCGCCCTTCAGGATCTTACAGACAGTTGTTCGGTTTATTGGCGTGCTGAATTTAAATGTGGTGGTGGCCCATTTGGCAAGTGCGGTTTGCGACCACGTTGGCTCCTTGGCGGTCATTGCAATGATCTGCTGGCGTTGCTGAATGGTGGTCGTGATGCGAGTCTGCTTCATAGGCATTGTGCTCTTCGTGGTTATTTTCAAAATGGAGCAAGTCTCTCATTGCAGTGTATTTGCTCCTCCCTCTACTGACTTGTCATCTACTTCGTGCGTGCCATTTTTTACTAAATTTTGAAAGTGGGTGCAAAAAATGTAAAACATTATAAATGCTAATCCAATATATATGCGAGGTTTATAAAAAGAGACCCATGTGACTGTGGCGAGGATCATCTGTAGTTTGATAAATATGACACGACAGGATTTGATGCTTTTACATTCGCGCAACATACATGCTGCTCTTGTTCTTCCTCTGTGATCATAATTAGGAGCGTCAACATTTGACAAGCAGGCAGCGAAGCAGGAGACGAGAGCGCCCTGCAGCAGATCGCGATGAGCTTCTTGGTGGAGGACGACGCGCACGCGACGCTGCAGATGGTGTTCGCGTTCATCGACGCGTGTGACGACAGTATCATCACCACCAGCAGTAGCAGTGGCAGCAGTCCACTGAGCCTCAGCAGCAACAACTGGAGCCCCACCACAAGTGACAGCGACTTGTGCGCGTCCAGTTCACCATTACTGAGCAACAACGAGTCACATTCGCACAATCAGCAGCAGCAAGCAACACAACGTAGCGGAGATAGAACCAAGGGCAACGTCGAAGCGGTGCGACGGCTGCGCGCGAAGAAGAAAGCGGAGACTGTGCAGCTCCGCAAGCAGGTCGCTCAGCTCGAGGCGCAATTGCAGCAGCTGCGGAGCGCACACAAGAACGGTAGCTCACTGCAAGTGTATCTACAGAGGCTACGAAGGGGAGATAGAGATCAGCTACTGACAGCGAACGAGAAAACAAAAGACGAGAATGAGCTGCTCGTTGCGATAGCGCAGCCAGTAAACGGCAGTACGCCTTGGCTGAAGATTGCAGCGATACAAGTACAAGAGCGACTCAAGTCCCAGGCGCTGAACGCAGAACTGAAAGACGCGGTCGGTAAGCAGGTGAAGCTTTTCGAGTCGATTGAAGCCATGCTCGCCAACAAGGCGAACCAGTTTGTAAGGCACCTCATCATGTTTGCATGTGGGCTATGAGGAATGTCCAGGTACTGATGCGAAGAGCCTTTTTCTATCATACGCGCAGGGCCTCGACTTGCTGCGAGATGAGCAGAAGCAGTACCTCCAGTTCAATGGGGCACTGGCACAGGAGACGGGCATTTTGACCGAACTGCGGCACCGCGTGCAGCACATGCACTCACGCCTTGAGTCGATCTTCAACCAGCAGTTCTGGGTCGAGATCGCCGATGCCACAGTCTGCTCGATCCGCCTCAAGCAGGACCGCGTTTCGGGGCCCATCGTGGAGCTGCGCATGAACGTCCCATTGCCATGCGACTATCGGGACGCGGGTGAGGCGGTTTGGCGTCGCACGATGAATATCAGCCCCGTGATCCAGACGCCTACGTTCTCCATTCAGGTATGTAGCTAACTGTATCAACAGTGCCTGACAGCCAGCCATGAGCTTATCAGCGATTCATACCTCTATTGTGTGACAGAGGCGGTTGTTGACGCCGACGAGCTTTGAAAAGCGCTTTACGATGACTTTCGACGGAGCGCCAGACGGGTCGAGTGTGGAGCTGCGTGGCACTGCATACGCCCAACGGTTTCTAATTGACGACCGGTCCGCTTATCTGTGGGTCTCAGCCATCGTGTCGAATGACGGCGAAACGTACCGCGAGCAGGGCTGGGCGGTAGCTTTTGCCCTTGCGAACGTCAGCTCAGCCGACTCGCAGACAATCTACCGCATATACTTCCAAGTCGCCTGCGACTCGCACGAAGCTGCGCCGAGTGCCGAAGCGAAGGCCCGACGGGAGTTTATTTTGAAGATGCTGGGCAACCGGACGCGCGCCTACCACCAGTTCACGCAGAATCTACTGCTGGACGAGTTCTCGGGCTTCCAGACACGACAGCCGCTGCTACTCCCAGGCTCCGAGTCGTGCTGAGTGTCTTTTGCGAGGTTTGCTCTGATTCTACTGAGAACTGCATTGCGAGCACAAGCTTCAAATCTTGAATACATAGTAGGCTTTGTTCTCGAGGCGAATCTGAGAAATCTTTAGTGTCGCGCTTCAGACATCCAGTTCGTGGAGCGTACAAAGGAAGGCACGTCGTGTCCGCGACGACGGATATTAAGTCAATGGTATAAGCAGAAAGCCTCGAGATACACCGGAATCACAGCAGTTGTATGAACAGCAGTGCAGCATTCCCAATGCGTCTCGAGGTCTGGTCCTCATCTAGCCTCTCATTCAACATATATTTAATTGCATGATCTAACCTAGGATCCTGTGCATAATCGACCAAGAAACCTGATGATGCTCCTTCCCGCTTGTACTGTACTCGTGCATTTACCCGCTCAAGTTCGAACCGGTGTTCCTCGCTGCTCTTGTCCGCAGTAACAAAAGTGAGATAAGCAAGCACACGCACACTGTGAGAAGTATGAGCTTCTTGGTGGAGGACGACGCGCACACGACGCTACAGGTGGCGCTCGCGTTCATCGACGCCTGCGATAGCAGCAGCTCCAGCACCTCCAACAGCAGTCCGGGCCCGGGCAGCTCCTCTAGCAGCAGCAGCAGTCCCGCCGTGAGCAGCCAACTGTACAGGACCGCCGACAGCATCGATGACGACATGTACACGTCCACGAGCCTCAATGGATCCCTGAATTTGGCGACAGCCGTGCGGCGGCCCACGCGTACCAAGCAGAGCGACGCGGTGATGCGCAGCCGTGCGAAAAAAAAAGCCGAGGCGCAGCTGCTGCGCGAGCAGGTCGCGGAGCTCGAGGCCACGGTGCGCGAGCTGCAGCACACGCGTCGGACAGCAGGTGGTAGTTCAATTGGGGCGCGAGATGAAGACTACGACGAGATGATGCTGGCCAAGATCATGCCGAAGGAAGAGGCGTCGCTCTGGATCGAGATGGCGACGACCCAGGCGCGCGAGCGGCAGCAGGCGCAGCTGCTCAACACGAAGCTCAAGGACGCCGTGGAGAAGCAGAGCAAGGCCATTAAGACGCTCGAGGCCACGCTCAGGAAACTCGCAGGCCAGTTTGTAAGCCTACTGCTGTGTGATTTACTACCTTATGGGTGTGGATATCTACGCTGCATGCTCATTCCTGACACCGTGTGCTTGCGCCCTTTAATTCCTTTTAGGAGCTCGACTTACTGCGCGACGAGCAGAAGCAGTACCTGTATAACAGCGCGACAGTGACACCCGAGACCGCGATCATTGGCGAGCTGCGGCAGCGTCTTCAGCAGATGTACACGGATCTTGATTGCCTCTTCGAGCACCATACGTGGACCGAGATTGCAGATTCCGTGGTTTGCTCCAGCAAACTGGTACGCGACCACGCCGATGGGCCGATGGTCGAGCTGCGCATGAGCGTGCCGCTGAATTGCGTCGTCCACCAGGCGGGTGACATCTTTTGGCGGCGGATGATGGAGACCAGCGCGTTGATTCAGACCCCGAACTACTTCTTTCAGGTACGACACTTAACTGCCTAGCACGTCATACTTATTGTGATCAAGCGTCGCTATCAACCTTGCTCATAACCACACAACAGAGACGAATGCTGTCCATTACCAGCTACCAGAAGAGCTACATGATGCTACTGGAAGGCCCCGATGGGTTCGTGAAGCTCAACGGCACGTCGTACGCCGAGCGGTTCCGTGACGCCGACCGTGACGCATACATGTGGACATCCGTGATCTTCTCGTCCAACCCGGGCGAGATCTTTCTCGAGAAAGGCTGGATGGTGGCCACCAACCAGAGTGTTGTCAAATCTGCCAGCCATCGCCACATCAACAAGACGCTCTACCGAGGCTTCTACCAGGTTTTCTGCGACTCAAGCGGTGTGAAAAACTATCCAGGGACCACCATCAGTTCCGCCGAGCAGCGCGAGTTCGTACTGCACACCATGGGCAACAAGACGCGCGGGTTCCACCAGCTCATGCAGAACATACTGCTGGACGAGTTCGCCAATTATCAGTTGGGGGAGTACTTCCCCCGCATCACACTGACGTGCTAAGCTCAACACTGGTGATCGTTTGTGTGATGTGTATTTGAACTGACTGCGTATCGTGTGCTGGTGAAAGCGTCAAAGGCATTTGTGAGCCGCTGGCGCCGAGGTATTGACATACTTGCCTGTCAGTGAGATCCAGGCACATAACAGCAGCCGTGTAAATCTGAGTAACGTGATGAATCCAACCAGGCCGAGCAGCGGTGGAAGTATCTTGTCTCGTTTGTGCATTCAGATTGATCAATGCGATTTCAAACAGCTGAGCTACGCGTTCGAGCTCACAACCAGGTTCCCTGCGAGAGGCGGTAACGGAGTTGACCTCCGCGTCGCTCTAAAGGTGTGTGTGCCTCTCTCTTAGGCTTGGAAGGCAAGCAAGCACATACAGCAAGGTCTCCGCCGCTTCAGCAGATTGGCGCAACAGAGAGCAGCAAATCTTTTCGATTTCTTCCTTGATTCGAGATGACAAACAGACTGGTTCCGCCGTGCAACCAGACGAAGGCAGAGTGGTTTGGTGACGAGAGTCATCACAGGCCCGTTGGATTATGTCTGAAGCTCAGGCTCAGTGGTAATAGAGGGGTAAGGAACGGGAAATCCCAGCCTACCGTAGTCAGTCACACGGCAAACAGTCTCAGGAGCTCGTGGCGTCATATGAGGTCGATGTGTCTCCTTAGTCGTGGAGTAATACGGCAGCGACACCATTGACGTAGTTTTACATCCAAGGAGAGCATAGCAAGTCTCGGCCAGCCTGGCTTACAGACAACGGCATTTCGTAATCCCATCCGATTGCTCTTTGCCAACTTTGGCTTCGTCTCTTTCATGCACACCTGGGACGATGCATGAGCGACTGAGTCTCGTGACAAAACAAACTGACACGGCTTGTGAGATATTGTGATTCAAATACTTTAAAGAAGTTTGCTTTTGAGATGGGCTTTTGGTTGGCTTGACACAAAGGTCAATTGGTACAAGCTGGGTAGAGTCATCATGGCTGATTATGATCACGACATTCTCGTAATCAACTTTCCAGAGTCAAGAGTGATGGTATCGAACAATCCGATTACAAACAAACTGTTTGTATGCAAAACCTAAGGTTATGCATCACAAAGTATGCAAATATAAAGTAATTTCAGATAAATTTACTATCATGAGTGAGCAAAGCTAACAGTCAAATGTGCAAGTATGCAATTTCAGAACTCCTTTATTGAGTGATTGGTATTGCGGGGCGTCATCTGTCGCTGGTTTACTACAACATGATTGTGCGACCGCACTCACGTTCGTCGTACCTATCAGACCTGCTCAGCTCTGCGGCCCTCTCTCACTAAACCATTTCTCATTTGAGCCAATGCTCCACACACGTTCAACCGCGCCTTGCGTCCAGCGACAACAGAAACAGCACATAATGGAGGACTCTGGCGCTTGCACTGCCATCCTCTCGTTCACGGACGCGCTCGGGCTCTACGCGTTTGACGACACGTTCGGGCTCTACGCGTTTGACGACACGTTCGGCCCGCTGACCGACGCGTTTGACCTGTCGATCGACATCACGAGCGAGAGCGCGTGGCCGTCGCTGAAAGAGTGGACTTCATCCTCAGAGCTCGTGCGCGTTCCCGACCTAGAGAAGGAGAAGAAGCCAGCGACACAGGCCACACGGACCCTTCAGAAGCGAACCTCCCGCGTGAAAAGGACACGGACACAAAGACGAGAGCCGGCTCCGAAGCAGCCTCGGAAGCGAGCCAAGACCGAGATTCTCAATCTGCAGAGCCAAGTCGTCGAGCTCCAGTCTCAACTCTCTCAATTGCAGACTGCAGCGATTGAGATCAAGTCAGAGGTGCTCACGAAACCCCAGCAAGCGTCACAGTCTGGTAGTCTCTCGCTCACCCCAGAAGATTCGAAGTGGTCTCAACTAGCAGCTGAAGAGCTCCAGAAGCTCAAGGAGGCGAAAGCGCTCAACGCCTCGTTGAAGTCCGCACTTGCAAGCGAGATCCAAGTGCGCGAAGCGTTCGAAACCGAGCTCCAGGAGATGAGTCAACTTCAGGCTGAGAACTCCGAGCTGCTGGATGCTGAGTCCGCTTCGACGACCTCCATCCTTCTTCAGGAAGCCGCCAGCACGTCGTCGCTAAGCCAGATCCGGCGAATCCTCGTCGACTTGGAAAGAGTGTACGCCGACGCCGATCTGGCCATCAACGAGGCTGACGAAGCGCCACGCGAGACAACGCAGCGCTTCGAGCTGCTCGACGCCGAGTGTACTTCATGGCAGGTTGTTTGAGCAGAAACCAAGCACAACGACCGACAGATTCTGAGGCACAGTAAGGCAGCGAGCTGAGATTGCGACGCTTCGACGCTGCTAAACAAGCCACCCGTTCAAGTTGACAGACAGTAAAGAGCGTCTCTGTGGTTTGCAACATCAGGGCCACGACCACAGATCTGAAGTGAGGACCATCGAGGACTTCGTCGCCAGGACCCGACAGCTTTCGAGATACAGGCTGTTGTCTCCGTTCGAGACGGGACTACAGTACCGACATGTCCTGACGATGGGAACCGGTGGGCTCTCAGACCATCGGCGATAGGACATGAGCTTCAGCGCAAGAGCGAATGCTACGACAGGCTGAAGAACCCCTGTTGTGAACGCGCTTCAGCCACGCGCTTTGCTTGATGATCCTGGTACATTTTCTTACGAAAGTAATCATAAAATACACAATGTTGGAGTACCAGTTATCTTGACAGAATGTGGGGTACCGTTAGGGCTATGTGGTAACTGAAGCCCAAATGGAGACCTGTTCTCAATTCACCGAAGGGTTCCTCGCTTTTGTCGACCAGATTGCGCTTCGACTTAGCGCGATCAAGTTGCTGTACTTGTGGATCTCGAGGAGCAAAGACCCGAGTCTCAGGTTGTGCAGCGCCCACAGAAAAGCAGCCCTGCGTCCGTGCAAAGAGAGCATACATTAAAAAATTAGAAGTCTTGATGTGGTCCGAGTGTGTTGCCGCAGAGCTGCGAAAGCTCAGGGATGCACGACTGCTTAGAATCAGCACTGGCGAATGAGATCCAAGTGCGCATAGCCTTCCAGACAGAGCTCCAGAAGTCTACCCAGCTCCAGGTGAGCGCGCGGCAAGTACCGTAAGACTCATAGATGGGCAACCATAGCTCACATGCCACTGTGTATCCCTCTTATATGCGAGGCTCACGAGTTCGAGTGTCTGATTGAAGCACCATTCACGGCCTCTTTGGACCTTTTGGAAGCTGAATGCGACTCCTCACCAAGCCAGATTCAGCGAATACGTGAGCAATTCATATTAGAGAGATAATTGATTTATCGATGACTATTTTAGACAGGAGCTAAATTTTGCGGGGTTTAGTTAATGAGAGGTGCTACTGTATACTTTATGGCTTGCAAGCATTGGTCAAACAATGTACAATGCTCAATGCACATTACACTTACATTGTGCGGTGATCATACCAAATTTCGTATGCCATACAGCTTGCAATAGTTCGCCGAACAATGCACAATGCACACTCGTGTGCCCTCTCACATGCTCATCTTGACGATGCGCGAGCTTCCTGATTGGCTTCCATTTTATCACATTCGTGCGACATCAACCATCACTCGCGCTGTCAAGGTCCCTTCGTGCGACATCGCACTGTCCGCTCGCACCATTCATCATCGTCATTCTCTGATTCTCAAGCTCTCGCCATCATCATCGGAGCTGGTACGCGCGCTAAGCTGAAGAGAGAGAAAACGACATGAGCTTCTTGGTAGAAGACGACCCGCACGCGACGCTGGAGCTCGCGTTCGCGTTCATCGACGCGTGCGACGACACCAGCAGCAGCAACAATGGCACGAGCGCGCAGCCTGCCGAATTCACCAGTGCGCACGTCAGCGTCGACTTCGACGTCACGCCGCCCGCACATACGTTAAAACCGACATCGCAGCAGCAGCGCTCGAAGAAGGTGAGAAGCAACGCGAACGCGGTGACGCGTCACCGTGAGCGCAAGAAGGCGGAGACGATTGCCCTGCGCAACGAGCTCGTGGAGCTCGAGACGAAGCTCGCGCAACTGCAGAAAAATCCACGCTTTAAAGGCGCGAGCGCGCTTCAGTACCTGCTCGAGCAGCAGCAGCTGCAGAATCTGGCGCTTGCAGCTGAAAGTGGAACTCCGGAGGACAAGCCAAAACAGACAGTGATCCGCCCCAAGCAGGTGTCAATCTGGCTCGACATTGCGGCCATGCAGGCGCGCGAGCGCTACCAGGCCGAGAATCTCAACACGAAGCTCAAGGACGCGCTCGAGAAGCAAATGAAAGTCGTTAAGGCGATCGAGGGCATCCTGGGCAAGAAGACTAGTCTATACGTGGGTACTTTCATGGACATGCGTGCATTTACTCTTGCGTTACGCTGTCTAACCCTGTAAACGTGTCTCTTTCTTTGTCAAGGGCCTGGACTTGCTGTTGGACGAGCAGAAGCAGACGCTGTTCAATGATTCGGTGATCACGCAGCAGTCCATGGTCTACGAAGACCTGCGCGTGGGGCTGCAGGAGATGTACATCAATGCGGACTTCATCTTCGATCCGCAGAACTGGACCGCGCCCTTCGATTCCGTCTCGTCGTCGACCCAGATGAAGCACGATCTGCTCACGGGCTCGCCGTACGTTGAAGTCTGCACAACGACGCCGCTGCGGTGCCCGTTCCAGGAAGTAGGGCAGATCATGTGGCAGCAGATGACGCAGCATCACTCGGATGCGCCGAACGGCAAGTACTGTATGCAGAGGCGCTTCCTGACCGACACGAGCTTCCAGAAGAGCTACACAATGGTGATCGACGGCCTCGATGGACCCATGGAGATGCGCGGTGCCTCGCACGTCGAGCGGTACATCGAGGCGAACCGCGTGATCAGCATGTGGTGCTCGCGGGTGCTCTCGCCCAATGACGGCCCGCGGTTCGTCGAGAAAGGCTGGATCGTGGTATCCAGCCCCACGTCGTTGAAGAATTTGGACATGAACGACCAGCAGCCCACGACAGTCTTCCGCACGTGCTACCAGGTTTCCTGCGACTCGAGAGGTGAGCGATCGGCGCATGACCCGCACACGAGTAACCTGATCGAGATTGTGCTGCGGACGCTCGGCAGCAGGACTCGCGATCACCAGCAGCGCACGCAAAACGCGCTCTCAGACCACTTTGCGATGCTGCCGGTCCAGCGGTCCACTCGAATGCTCCAAGACGGTGGCTGTTGTTGAAATGTATATGTTGTCGGACTGAATGCCTCCCCTAGGCACTGACTGGTGTTGGGGGCTGTAAGCGGAATACTTGTGTGGTTTGTTATTCGCAACTGGCATTACCATTCATAGTGGTCGTGAGGTGAGCATTGGAAGCTTGTGTCGAGTAGCTTTCGTGATGGACAACCTGCATGCGACCAGCAGAAAGCGATCTTGGAAGGTCGACCTTCGCGCAACATTTATAATGCAGCAAGAATGATGGGCATATTACATCATCACGGTGATTAGCTAAGTTTTGTAGATGTCTCAGATTAGTCACTGAGTGGTGGTCGCTCACGAATAACGATGCCGACGATTTGTCAGATCAACAAATTACATTACACTGTTAGGGGTGCTTTCCTAGTTGCTGCTACCTTTACTATGAATGAAATATGCAAATGTGTAGTTTTTCTGTGAGGGCCACTATTCGGTTGCTCGAGCATAGTCGACGATTTGTCAGAATGGACAAGTGGACGCCAGAACACGCGATTGCAAGCTGGCCGCTCCGAGCGTCCTGCCTCCGAACAGCAAACAGCTCTGCGGGTCTTGTCAGGATTGCTGTCTCGTTAATCCGCTGGATCTTGCCTTGACCTTGAGCTGTTTGGTGGAAGAGCATTTATAGCATCATCATAGAGGGGTGCTGTAATCATGACACGCTCGCAAGCAATGATTACGATGCGCCAATTGGTTTTCTAACCCGAGCGAGTCATCTGTATCAGCAAACGATGGATGGGACGAAAGGTCTCGTATTCTTTCGCCCTCTTCGAGGTATGAGGCCGAGCCCGCTGCCGCCACCGCTGCTGCGCTCTCTCATTGTACAATATCGATGCACTGACAGGGACCTGTGGACGGACGAACGAACGCTGGTCGATGAAGCCCACTGCCGACGCGTGCGAGTTCGCCTCGTCTTCGCTCGACGACGCGTTCTCGTTCGTCAACGCGCTCGACTTCCAGAGTGACGCCGCAACGGCCACTCATCAGCAGATCCAGTCGGGCGGCGCCAGTATAGCGCCAGCGGCCATTACTTCAAGTAGCTGCCAGCAGACCGAGGAGCCCGGCACCACTGTGGCTCCAGAGAGAAGGACGCAGCAGCAGCAACAACAGCAGGGTTCAAGCTGTCGTCGTCGTACTCGTCCATTAACAGCAGCATCAGTAGCAGGGCGGCCGAACCAGAACCATGCTCGAGTGAGCACGCATTGCGTCAAGAGCGCTGCGAGAACCTCAACAACACGATGCCAGCAGCAGCTACGAGAACCGCACACAGACGAGATCAGCAGGCTCCGAGACCAGGTCAGGCAGGTAGAAGCTCAACGAGCACAGGTATCGGAAGAGCAGACCACTACAGCACACACAGCATCAGCCACACCCACAGATGCAGCCAAGTGGCTGCTCCAGGCAGCACTGCAGTACCAGGAGCTCCAAAGAACCCAGACCGAGGCGGTCAACGACAACCTAAGAACCACACTGGCGAGCCAGATCGAGCTAAAGCAAGTCCTCCAGACGCAACTACAAGAGCTCACAGCGCTCGAGCGTGACTGCTTGTCGCAGGCCGAGCGACGGAGGCAGTCGGCACAAATCAAGATCGAGCCGCGCGTGACCTGTGGCTCGCCCTGGATCCGCACCGAGCAGCTCCACAAGAGCATGGCGGCGCTGTACCGAGACACGGACGCCGCGGTCCGCCAGGTGCTCGCAGCGGCGACCGACATGGCCAGCATCTTCTCCAGCAGTCAGTCGCGGCGCGATCCCGTGCGCGGGCCGCTCTTCGAACTCAAGACGAGCGCGCCGGTGCCAGCGAGCAGCCAGGTGCTCAGCGAGGTGCTCTGGCGATTGCTCGCAGACTGCGAGAGCAAGTGCGAGGAAATGACCGAGGACTCGGCATGCCAGGGCTCAGGCTCAGAACAGGAGAAGGATTCCCACGAGAAGTGGTACAGTCTCGACCTCCACACGCAGTTCGGCGACGTACAGGTACACGGCGCGTCGGTGCTGCGGCGCTTTGAAGAGCATCAGTCACAACAGCAGCAGCGGCTCGTGGTCACATTCGCGTCGTCGATCGCTGCGTCCGAGAGTAGCGAGTTGGTCTTCCGCGAGTCCGGCTGGTTCATCCTCACGCAGTGCGAAGCGGCCACGTCTCTCTTTCAGACCTTTTACCGCCTGCAGCTGCTCAGCCATCCAGTATCAGACAATTCCTCCAAGAACTCCTCGCATAAAGGCTGTGCAATGCCATTAGACTCGGACACGGCGTACCTGCAGGACCTCGTGATGAACGCGTTGAGCAACCGCACGCGCGCGCACCACCAGCAGCTCCAGAACTCGCTGCTCGCGCACTCGAGAGCCCATAATAATGCCACGGTGAAGGCATCTTCGGGATATCTCGCACTCATAGCCTGAGGCTCAAGGCCTCTAGTAGAAGTAGACTAGGAACTCGTAACATATTAACCAACTCTGATCGAATGAAGATCAGAAATCTCACATAGAGCTCCATATTTTCAACATTCCACAAATGGCTGGTGTCCAGAGCGTGAGTGGTTAAGATCTCACTCAGGCTTGGAGATGAGAAAACGAAGTGTTGCTCTTTCAACTTTCCTTCGGCTGTGTTCCACAGGGCGGCCCGTTCCAGTCGGACCGACGCTACGTCAAGCGGTCATCGCAGATCAACCAAGCACCACAGGAGTCACCACAAGTGATCAGCAACAACGACATGAGCTTCCTGGTGGAGGACGATCCGCAGACGACACTGGCGGTCGTGTTCGCGTTCATCGACGCGTGCGACAGCGACGTCGCCGCCACCAAGAGCTCCTCGTCTTCAAGTAGCAGCAGCGGTGGTGATGACCTTGCGAGTCTCCGAGTGGTTCTCTGCAAGCCACCTACAACATCCCAGCTCCAGACGCTTCAGCAAGCATTGAGTCGCGTCAAGTCAACCAAGAAGCATCGTGAGGACAAGAAAGTCGAGCTGCTGACCTTACGCGAGCAGCTCGTGTACCTCGAGTCGCGGTTGTTGTCACTGCAGCTTGCACGCGCAAGTGGGAAGCGCAATTCGCTGCAGATCTTGTTGCGAAAGCGCATTGGTGGTAGTGCTTGTGACGAGAAGCAGTTGCTCAAGACGCTGGTGCTGTCCACCCATTCCTTGGAAGAGGACGTGAATGCGAATACGACGTGGCTCGACGTCGCGCTGCGGTAGGCACGGGAGCGCGCCAAGTCTGAGGTGCTCAACGCCAAGCTCAAGGCCGCGCTGAAGCGCCAGCTGCAGATGCACAAGGCGCTCAGTGGCTTGCTCACCACCAACAAGAGCTTGGACCCAGAGCTATTCACAGACAACAACCATAGTGGTAGCCAGCAAGAAGTCGACCGAGATGTGCAGCCGCTAGTACTTGACGATGACGACCTCATGTCGCCCACCGAGTCGAAACTGTTGGAGCAGCTTCACGAGCAGCTGCAGCAGATGTATCTCATCGCGGGGCTCATGGTCGACCACCAGAGCCAGACCGAGATCTCACAAATGAGCTCCACAGCCTCGTCATCGATGACAACAGACGCTGGTGGGATGCACATTGAGTTTCGCACGGAAACCTCACTGAGGTGCTCGTTCCAGGAGGCCGGGCGAACGATGTGGCAACGCATTCACTACCAAGAGACGATCGCGCATCCGGGAAAGTACGCACTAGAGGTAAAGCCATCGACATTGGAGGTCTTTGTCTACTGTCTATGGTGGTGGTCATAGATTCATCCATACAAAAAACTCTTTCTTGTTTGCCTACATCGATAGAGTCGCGACCTCACGAGCGTGAGCTTCTAGAAGCGCTACAACATCTTCCTGGAGAGTCAACAGGGTCAGCCCATGGAGCTGAGAGGGACGTCCTATATCCACAAGTTTGACGAGACGAACCGGTTCCTGTAGCTCTGGACGTCGACGATCTTCGTGCCCAGCCACAACTTGAGGTTTGCCGAGAAAGGCTGGATCGTAGCAACGTCATGTTCGGTTGGCAAGTCATTGGCGGACGCCAATGATGCTGCCGGATCTGTCGTGAAGACCTGCTACCAGATTTCCTGCGTGACAGCAGGCTCTGAGTTGAGCTTAGAGCGAGGCAGCTGGTGAAGCTCGTGCTCCAGACGCTCAGTCGCAGGACGCGCGAGTACCAGCAGCTCATGCAGGGTCTGCTTCTGGACGATTTCTCTAGTCTACACCTTCAGTCGAGGGCTCCGATCGCATAGAGCTGTTAGTCTAATATGTATTCTCTCGAAAAGCACACTATGGAAGGTGTGAGAGACTATTGTTGTATGCTTATTGATTGGGAACGAGAGCTAGAGCTGAAAGATGCTAGCTATCTGGTCACTTGAAGATGGAATCCATCGGGTGGTTGGCGTCTTCTTTACTTGGCGACGTCGTCGTGGTCCGTGACGGACGTGAGCGGCGTAAACTCCTTGAGATCCTTCTCGTCTCGTGCCAGCGTGCTCGAGATGAATCCAAAGGCGTCGCTGCCCACAGCGAGGCGCACGGGGAGCGTCTTGCCCTCGAATGCGCCAGACTTGGTGAGCGCGTCCACGATCACCTTGGCGCCCTTGACTGGATCGCCCGGTTGCTTGCCCACGTTGGCCGCCAGGCGCTTCTTGGTCATCTCGATCACGGGGCCGGACTCCGGGATGCTCTTCTTGGCCGTCACGCCGTTGCCCCCAAACGAAGTGCGGAACATGCCCAAGTCGATGCACGTGACGTCGATCCCAAAGGGCGAGACCTCGCCACGCAGCGACTCGGTGAGACCCGCCACGGCGAACTTGGTCGCGCTGTACACGCTGATGGCGGGAAAGCTCTGGCGCCCGACGAGCGAGCCGATGTTGGCGATTACGCCGCTCTGCTGCGCACGCATGAACGGCAGCACGACGCGCAGCACCTTGTAGATGCCAAAGACGTTCGTGTTGAAGTTGTCGAAGATCTCCTCGGCGCTGTGAAATTTTCACGACAAATACATAGAACACTGTGAGGCATCTGAGTCTAGGCTGGCAGCTGCTACACCATATACAGAGTCGTTCGTACCTGCACTCGTCGACGCCGCCAATGAGCGAGTAGCCGGCGTTGTTGACGAGCACGTCGATGCGGCCGTAGACACCGATGGCGTCCGTGATAGTCTTGAACATCACGTCGTCCGGGAAAGTGACGTCAAGCGTGATGGGATGTGCGCCGCGCTGCTTGAGGTCCTCGAGCTTGGCAGCGCTGCGGGCCGAAGCAATAACGTTGTCGCCACGGGCTAGCGCTGCGAGCGCGATCTCGCGGCCGAGGCCTGACGAGCAGCCGGTGATGAGCCAGACCTTTGGCTGAGGAGTCGAAGTGGTAGTGGTGGCTGACATTGTTGCGCGAGGGGAGTTGGTTGGTTGGCTTGAGAGCAAATAGGAGAATGAGAACTGGGAGGTCTGTTGTTTTCCTTTCTCAATAGGCTGGACTGTGGATCTTTTTGGGCAAGAGAAGTCCGAGTTGTAGAGTGAAGGTCAGCAAGTGTAGAGTCATCACGTTGATACGCTAACGCGCAAGTAGTTAAATAGAATACCTTTCTTGATACACTAACACAAGGTGCTCTCAAAAACGGACACAGAGTGTTGGTCTATTAGCCAACTGAAGCAAGCGGCATCTCGATGCAAGATCTCGCAATCGACTGGATGACTCAACCGACAAGACCATCGCTCGTCAGAGTGAAGCGATGAACTGCAATACATCAGAGTACAGTACGCTTCTAGGCTTTCTACGGTAGGCGAGCTCGTCACGCTCACTTGTTGGCTGGTTACTGGAGGACTCGGAGAACCTAGAAGCCCTAGGATCGGCCATCACCTGGGTTTCGCTGGTGATACATAGCATGGATTCGTCACGCAACCTCTTCAGTCACGATGTTGCTTCGTATCTTCTTGAGACACTGGTACTGTAATACAACTGAAGCACAGCTCACTACATTCAGTAATACCCACTCGACCTCGTGGCCCCTGCAAGCTGCAGCAGGTCGTTCTCGATCTTCTGCGCGAGCATCGTGTAGCCCGTGTCCCACATCGGAATATCGGACTT
>JAADXK010000786.1:0-15661 GCA_023337805.1 Globisporangium barbulae | reverse complement strand
CAGCTGAAGGTTCAACTCGTATAATAAATTGGAGTCTTTTCGAAAAAGCATGTTTTGTATAATTTAGATTGGGATTTTGTAAATTATATTTTGCTTTTCGATAAACCTAATATGTCCAGTATAATTCATTGATTTCCACTTACGCTCGATAACACACTGAAAAATGACTACCGTATTCCTTCGCTCAAAACTCCCGTTGCTTATAAAAGACCACCCACCACCAGCCAATCAAACGCGCGAATTTGACAACAGTGGGAGTTTTGCTTATAAAAGATTGAGCTCCTGCGTGCGCGCGCGCCCGCAATTTTTCAAGCTGCGCTGACTCGATCTCACGCGCGCACGCACAAAAGAAAAAGCAATGGGGAAGCGGCGAGCGTTCTCGGCGAAAGAGAAGCTTGCAGTCATCCAGCACGTCAAGAAGACTGGCGACGTAGCAGGAGCGGTGTCACACTTCTTCCCTTTGCTCACCAGAGAAGCTGCAGCCAACCGGCGCAAGCTCGTATGGTCGTGGCAGCGGGACGAGGAACGGCTTCTTGTCCTGTGTGAGTCTGAGAAGAGCGCCGCCAGAAAAAAAGCGCGTCCGCAAGGGATCACTGCGAGCCTCTCCCCTGACCAAGAGAGCGAGATCGTTGCTTGGGTCAACGACCTTCGCGGTGAAGGCGTGCCAGTTTCGTCGATGATGCTCGCTCTCCACGCGAGAGAGGTGGCAGCTGCGTCTGGCGTCGATGAGTTCCAGGCGTCGTGGTGGTGGCAAAAACGATTTCTCGCGCGCCACAAGATGGCTGTGCGAGCGCGCACTCGACAGGGCCAGGTGTCGCCGCTCCAGTTGAACGAAATTGCTGTCGAATTTGGGCGGCTGGTGCGCGAAAAGATGGCGCAGCTAGGCGTCGACACCGTGTGGAACGCTGACCAGACTGGTATGAGAGCTTGCATTTTGACTGTTTTTGCCCGTCCTAAACTAATTGATGATCTACTTGCGTGTAGCGACGTTTTTTGAATACCTGCCCAAGCAAACCATTGACGAGAAGGGGACTAGGACCGTGTGGGTTCGTTGCGGCGGGAGAAGCAAGGAGAGAGCGACAGTCATGCTGCTTGGTGACTCCAGCGGGAGAAAGTGCACGCCGTTCGTGGTTTTCAAAGCACCACGATCAAGGATTCCTGAGCGGCACGAGGAGAATGTGAGAGAGCGGCACGGGTTTGGTCGGACGCTTTGGCGCGAGATCGAGCCTTTAGAGAGCGAGCTTCAGATCCACGGCAATGCAAAAGGTGAGTCTGTGCTCTACCAGTTGTGAATGCCACATACAATCAAGCGCTGATTTTGTTTGATTGCCAGGGTGGTGGAATAACCACCTCTCTATCGAATTTCTGCGCTTTCACTTCGCAAGTCGTGCCAATCCAGTGACGCCTGTGCTGTTGCTGTGGGACGACTTCTCGGGTCACTGGACCCGAGAAGTCACCCAGTACGCAGAGACGATCAATGTCGTTTTGATGCGGGTCCCTCCGAGCGCGACGTCGGTCTCTCAGCCAGCCGACGTCGCGTGGAACAAGCCATTGAAGCAGCGACTGCGCGGGTGTTGGGTAGAGAATCTGCGCACACAGCTTGCGCACAGAGAAGAGGGCAAGGCATTCAAGCTCGTTCCGCCGTCGAGGCGAGAGATTTGCGAATGGGTGGTTCGTTCGTGGGCTGCTGTTTCTCAGGAAACGATCCAGGCAGGATTTAGAGGAGCACATCTTGCGCCGCAGGTAGATGAGATTGACAGCGAGGTTGTTCATGTCCTCGAGAGATTGCATCTCGCTAGCGACTCTGTTTGCTCAGACGACGATATTGAGTGACAAGTCACTCTTTAAGTGTTATATTTCCTCCAACAATATATTTCCAAATAGCTTCCTTCTCCACCATGTGTTTTGTGTTTGTGAACATTTTATGCGCCGCAAATTTACAGCTGTATTTTGTATCTCATACTCATTTATAAGCGACGGTATACGGTAATGCTTTTTTCGAAGTATGATGTGGGCTACCTCAGCCAGTACAAGCGACGGGGCGCAATTGAACCTGCCAGCAGCACCTTTTCACTGAACTTTACTATGCGGGCACGTGGAGCTCCGATAGGTCCGCATGTAAAAATAGCGCCTCAAAGCTAAAAACAGAAGCAAGGCAGCGCCGACGCCCCATCGAGCCAAGCCATCCATCGCTATCGCGTGCCGCTCGCTCTCCGTGCTGCTTGCTGCAAGCGCTGTGGGTTGCGCGCTTCCGTCCCCCCTCTCGCATTCGCTGTGAGTTATTTTCTGACACGAGCGAGCAGCTCAGCTTGACTCTTATCAGCGGCCGACGTGGATCGGGTCAGACCAAAAAGAGAGAGAACGCGACGCCTGCCAGCCGCCAGCCCACACGACGAGCTCTTGTGCGCGGCGACGATTTTCGATCTAAACCCGCGTGTGTGTGTGGTTGATTTGTCTTTCTGCTGGCATTTGCGCACTCGACGACAACCAACCGGACGAACGGCGGACGGATAATCGGCACGTGCTGGCTCTCCTCTCGCGCTCCCTCGTCTCCTCGCTCTCGTCTCGCTCGCGAACCGAATGACTCGACTCAAAGACGTGTACGGCACGTGCAAGAAAGAAATGAAGGACACGTTCGAGCGCTCCGACATCGTCTCAGTGGTCTCGAGGGGCAAGCCCGGGTACGCGAACCTCAACCAGCTCAACGTCGGCTCTCCCGGCTCGGACATCAGCGACCTGGACGACACCACAGACCTCGAAGAGCTCCTCGCGCAGGGTTCCAGCAGAGGCCCGCAGACACATCCTGGTACGTGCATGAATGAATGGTTTGTGTGGTGTGTGTCATGCGATAGTGACCATTCTGACGAGATTCTTTCCCATGTGCAACCCCTTGTGCTGCCATCAACAGGCATCGTCTGCTGTGCGATCTTCTCTTTTGCAGGCTTCGTGCTTCTGGTAAGCCATTTATTTAATGCATCGCTCTTGTATGTGTGGGCGGTATTGACCCTGCTTGCCTTGACATAATTCTGACATTTGCGTTCATCACCTTGGCTGCATGTGCTCTAGATCATCATCGGGTCGATCGTGAGCAGCAACTCACTCTACATCAAGGTGAAGCCCGCGCATGGCAAGAAGAAGTCGTCGCTCGCCACCAGCATCTTCCTCGCGGCGTTCCTGTATCTGTGCGTCTTCGGCACCAGCGTCATGTACTTCCTCCGCGCCCGCCGCGCCCAGAAAGTCTATCAGTTGTCGCTGGACGTCCATGCAGACTAACCCGAAAGCGCGAGAACTGCTGAGCTGAATGGGTAGCGGAGCGATTAGTGCATGATGGATTCGCCCACGCGCAGAGAATCTGTGTAGATTAGATATAAACGCGATAGAAGACAGACCGCAACGACAGCCGACACAACAAACGCGAGCCGATTCGATTATCTCATCCAGCAAAAACCTTGCCACTCGAAAGAAGCTATCGACGACAAACCTGCACTTCTTGCACAACTGCCCAGAGGCGAGAGCAAAGCAAAACAAAATCAAGACCCACCTAAATAATTTAACTCTGCTGCACTGCTTCATCGTCGCTGTCTTCAGGGTCCCAGTGGAAGATGATGTTCTTCTTCAACGCCATCGCAATAGCTTGCTTCGCTGCTTCATTGCGAGCCTTTTTCTTTGCAGGAGCCTTACCAACACCCAACGATTCTCCGTTGATCAGGATCGTGCACTGGAACTCCGTCGTCTCCTTGGATGTGGGCGCCAAATCCTCGAAGTCAAACCGAACCTGAAGTCGTTTTTGCTGATTGAGCTGATTCAGAAGCATCACTGGATCCATACCTCGCTCATAGGCGGCGATCTTCACTGGAAGCGCAAACAATGGATCCTTCTCGCCTTCCGGCTCCTTGCTTTTTGACGCGCTGCTTGCACCCGCAACTGGAGCTCCTTCGCGCTGAGCTTTCTCGAACGCTTCCAAGTACGCCATGTCTTCTTCCAAAAGTGTCCCCGCCTCGGTCTTCAGCTCCCACAGCTTCTTGATTGCAACCTTTGCGCCTTCATTCTTCACAAGTTTCTTCGACGAGGCTTTCACACCAGCAGCTAAAACGACGCTGGTCGTACCATCGACCATGGTGCACTCAAAGAGCGGCGGCTCACTGTAGTCGGGATTGTGCAGTTGCTTGATATCCACGTGAAGCTACCGATCGAAATACACACAGCAATCAGATCAGTCAGCAACCGAGCTAGTTAGGCAAACGCGCAGGAGCTTGCGACGTACCTCGTGTTTGATTCGTGTGAAGTAAGTGTGGAGACGCGACACCGTCGTCACATCATCTTCAAGCGTGGGGAGAGGGACGAAATCTGTCGCGGTGACGCGTGTTTCCTTCCACTTGTTCTGCTGCTTCTCTTGCTCCTGCTTCTGGAGCTCCGCTTCTTCGAATTTCTGCTTTGCAACAGCAGCCATTTCGGCCTGCTCTTTGGCTTCTTGCTCTCGAGCCTGGTCGACTTCTTTGCGAAACTTCATGAGCAGCTGGTTACCTGGCTCGTGCTGAAGCGCTCGATCGACAACCGTGTACGCCTCTTCGTACATGTGCTCCATCAAATGCAGCTTCGCCATCGCGTAGAGCGCCTTGCTAGACGTCGGGTTCACTGCAAGAGCTTTCTGCGCGTACTCGTTGATAATCGACAAGTCGTTCATCTTGATGCCGCAGATCGCGATGTTGTTGCACAGCGTCACAAAGCGCTCTTGCATCGGCTCTTCCCAGTCTTGCACGTCCACAGCTTCGCCATAGTACTCGCTCTCCACATGCGTCTTGAAACACTCCAGGCTCTTCTTGAACGCGTTCTTCGCAGCGTAGAAATCGCGTCTCTTAAACTTGGCTTTCCCGTCTTCCTGCGCTTTGTCTGCGTCATCCAAAAACTGCTCCGATGACACCTCTTCGCTATGAGCTTGCTTGTACGCCCACTGGTCCTGCGCTGCGAGCTCGAACCAGCGGTCGACGTCCTGTCCGTGGTGGTGCGCCTGCGGGTTCTGCTCGCGCAGCTGATTCAGTAGTTGGCGCACGCTCGGATCCCAGACCCAGTCTTCAAACGACCGCGACGGGTCTCGCAGGAAGGTGAGCAGCACCTGCTGCACGGCCTTAAGTGGCAGCAGCGGACCCAGAAACGTCTTCGTCTGCTCGTCCGAGCTCAGCAGCGCAGCGCGCAGCCCCTCGAAGTCGCTCGCACTCGCAGTGAACGCGCTGGTGGCACTCATCTCTCGCTCTTCAACTCACCCAAAATGCGGAATGCAGAATGCGGAGTGGTCGTAAAAACTCCCTCACAAATCTCTCTTGGTTGTTCTATGCTCGTGACTTGTAAAATTCGTAAAAACTATCAAAATTTCTTTTTACCTCTTTTTACGGGGTCGGAAAAGGAAAGCGCGCCAACAGAAAAAACCAATGGGCACTCGCCATACAAACTCAGCAGAAGCAGCGAGGAGGAGAATGGAAGAGAGCGCGACGCCGGCGACGACTGCGACGGGCGTTCGCCGCGCGAGAAAAGCGACCACGAAGCGCTCGAATGCGGTGGCGATGACAGCAGCAGCGATGAGTGCGTCTGTGCACGCGCTTCAGCAGAAGGACAACAACGCGACTGGTGCATCTGCTGCGTTGAGCAGAAGCGCTGACCTCAATGCCCACAGCGCCACTAGTGGCGGCGGTGGCGGATCAGTAGCGTTTGCGCCGAACGTGGCACACGTGCGCAACTTTGGCCGATTGAAGAGCTTCAGCTCCAGACAACGGCTGATGCCAGCAATGCAAAAAGTGGCGCGGTCTGCCGTGGATCCGCCACCTGCGAGTGCCACCAGAAACGCCCCGAGCAGCGGGTGGACACACCAGTTTACGACGCCAGCCAGCAGAAGCGTGCATGTGGACCTGTCGGGTGACACAGAGCGAGTAGTGCCGCTCGCGAGACACCAGCTTCACGAGGAAGAAGAAACGAAGGAGAACTCGAGTACTGTGTCGGTCCCGCTCCAGCTACAGCAACCTTCACAGGTGAGTGTTGCCGATTGGGATGACAGTCCGATTGCAAGTAGTAATGAGAGCTCTCCTTCTGGAACGCAGCCTCGACAGCCTCAACGAATGCGGTGCCTGAAGCTCAGGTGCGCGGCGCACCCAGATCTGGTTATGCCATATTTATACGGCGATCGGAAGAGTCGTATCAACACGATCATGCAAGAGACTGGATGCACGATCGATTACTGCCCCATGTCGCCTGACGAAGAAGCCCAGTCTCCACAGAGCAAAGCGTACATTATGAACTTTTTGATCGCTGCTGAAAGTGCTGAAAACGTAAGTGCTCTCCGTTTGTCTCTGTATCATATTGTCATTTTGCTTGACCACGTGCTAACAGTGTCGTACTCTTTCTTCGGTTGTTGCAGTTGGAAGAAGCGATTCGGATGCTTCGTGCGCTCGTCGAGAAAGTCGAAGCTCATTTGCAGAAGAAGATGCGGATCAGAAGTTTGCACGCATCTTCGCCCTTTAGACAGCTGGAGATCAATATACCTGGAGCAGACTACAACGACGAAGCCCAGGAAGGCCTGTTGTTCTCTGGCGACTATGACGCAGAATATGTCAAGGACGAGGCACACGCGAACGCTGAGCGGCATGAAGCTGCACAGTACTCTGCGCGACCGCGGCATCCAATCTCTCCTGTTTCGCTCGAGACCCCTATCGAAGCATATCGACAGCACAGTTTAATTGTTCGCCACCGAGATGACATTATCAGAAATCTGCGCCAAGATCGCGGTGCGCGGATAGCAGTTCAATTCGACGACGACATTGCCTACTACGATAGATGGGGTCGACCGGTGTACAGACAAGAGCTTCGCGTCAACGGGGAAGAGTTTGAACCAGGATCTGGCAGCGAAGCAGCTAGAGAGGTCTCTCGTGTGCCTTACCGCGAACAAGTCTCTCGAATGCCACCGCAGCGCCACTGGCAGCACGTCGACGGCTCTGGATGGAGCCGACAAGGTCGAGGATACGTTCACGTTCTCCCTGTCGAAACAAGCGAAGAAAGAGTGACATCTCCGTCTGGTACTACGCGCCGTCGAAAAACCTCTATTCATCGCCGGTATGCACCTTATCGTCGCAGTGATATTTACGATGACGATGAATTCAAGGAAGATCGTCGCGCCCATAGTGGCTCCCGCGACGGAGCGCGAGTTTCGTCATTCCAGACCGCAAGGTATTCGAATTTCGAGAACGAAGACATCCTCGAGCACGAAGAAGATATCCTCGCATCGCAAGAGCACGCTCTCAAATCCCGCGCGCAGCCGACGTACGCTGGAAGAAGAGGTGCCAAGCGCTCGCCACGGCAGTATCGGGAGGTGTCTCCACCTCCGTATCAGCAGAAGCGAGCTGTTCCACTCGACGCAAATCTCCACCACCCTTATGAATACTTCGAAGGTCAAGAAGGAGAGTGGCTGTCGGACGATGACGAACACGACATTGTATATCGGCGGTACCGGTATTCTCGTCAACCGGCAATGCTCTATCCGCACGTGTACAGGGGATATCAAGCTACTCAGGGTCCTCGTCGAAGAATCGACAATGTCTCCTTGCCAGCTGAAGATCCAAGATATGATCAAGCAGAGAACCTCGCCGCTGGAACGACAAAGCGACAAAAGACGTCGAGCGAGTCTCAAGCTGCGGGCATTCGTCAGACAGAAAATGCTGATCATCCATCCCGAAAATCGACTGTGGACGCTCGTTCGTATGACCCAGACGCGATGGACGTGGAGTCTGACGATGGCGTGACCCCACCAGGTGGCAAGACGACCGCTCGTCTAGAGCACAATAGTGTGACCGTAGACACGGCCGCTGGTGAGGGCTTGCATCATTTCAGTCATACCGAGAACGAACTCGATGGCAGTAGCAGCGAGAGAAGAACAAGTGGAGCGGCTGACGAGTCTCCTGGATTTGAAGAACGCGAGAAACTCGATAGCCTTACTGACGAGCCTGCTGCTGACTTCGTCAAGAGCGTGGTCGAGGGAGACAAGCTGATGGATGGTGAGCAGACTGACGGAAAATGTCAGCAACTCCAAGGCTGCGATATTGTCGTCGACATCAGTGAGAGTGCGATCGAACCAGTTGACTCAATCATCGACGGTGCAACTACAGATGTATATCAAGAAGTGAGTGTTCAAGACCGTGCTTCTACCAACGACTCCCCACCGAGCGCCTTGTTTGTCAGCATCCCTGGTTCTGATCAAGATCGAGGTGAAGAAACGAGTACACTCGCTGGCCCGTCGTCAGAAATGCCGGCGCAACAACCTCCATCAGGTTGTATGATGGCATCCGTTGAACGCTACCAGGCTGGCGAGTGTGCCGAAATGCTCCTAGCCGAAGCCCATGCAGCTCCGATTACCCAGCTTCATTCGAGCATGAGCAATCCAAAAACTCGCGCAAACGACTTGCTCGTGGCATCTCTTCGCCAGAACACTTTTTTCGAAGTTGAGTGTGCTCAAGCTCAGGAGGATGTGAAAGCACACCTGACGAGGTACCTGTCTACGGAGTCAAACAGCAAGCTTCTTGCGCGGTTGGACGAGCTGTCGAGGGCAGTGATTGATTTGCAATGCCAAGTCGTGTCTTCCAGTTGCAAACTGGACACGCCGACAAGGCGCCAGATGCTGGATGTCCTCGATGATGCGCTGCAGAAATCGGCTCGATCAGAAAAGAGTACGCAGGACAAGATTGACTATCTGCGATATGGGATCGAGAGTGCTCTGTCGCTTTGCAGCTTTGATTTATCTGTAGAGACGGAAGCTCAAGATTCTGCTGGTGAAGGCGATTTTGTGCCAAATGCTACCCAGTCCCCAGAGATTGCTCTTGGCGGCGCGGTTTTTGAAGATCCACTATCTGATGACAACAACTGGGACAACGCGGACGGCTGGTTCGAAAACACCGATGACCACTATGAGATGGAGCCTTTCGAAGAAGTGGAAACGGTTGCGACAGAGGAGCATTCTGCGGATGACCAAGATCTGCCTCTCATGCCAAAGAAGGAAGAAGATGCCACGCCATCCCCGATCGAAAGCCCATCGTTCGCCTCGAGCCTCTTCAGTGAGACGTCGTTGTGCTCTCCGACTTCGTTCGTGATGAAGGGAATGCAGAAGCGACTATTTGGAGAAATCGAGCGAGCGCATTCGTACTACTATCTCCATCCTGTGAAGCTCGCAGATCCGGAGACACTGAAGCCGGGCTCGACGTGCGATTTTGGCTGCTCAAGCGGATCTTCCGGAGGCTGGGTCCAGAAAGTGACGTCTCAAATCAGCTCGCGCATGAAGTGGTTCGATGAAATCACGTACTCGCTCGCGAGGGCCAGAAGTGGTGGTGCTGAAGCAGGCGCGGAGTTACTGAATCGGAAGAAAATGAACTCGACCATTCGCAAGCTGCATCTGATGGCGATCCAGCTCCATTGTCTGGTCTCCCATTTGTACTGCGTCCGCGGACGGGCGGAGTGCAAAGAGGGCGATTCACTGACTGCCGCGCTGAACGGTTCCTACTTTGAGAGACGAATGACAGCGTACAAGTCGAAACTCAAGCTCGACGCCGATCTGCACGGCACGCCAGAGGAACTGCTGCGGGACACGTTCGAGTTCTTCCCCGAGTTCCTGCTCTGCATCGAAATGTGGGGGTACGACTATCGCGAAGGGGCTGGCTCCAGTGGCGACGTGAACCGGATTCGAAATAGCGTGAAGGCGCTACCACTCGGCTTCTTCGAGCGAGTGGAGTCGGCCGTTTTCGACTACGAGCTCGACAAGAACGGGTTCCTCCAGACCATTTGTGAGGAGCTGCTTTCCATCGTTTGCCTGTGGAACGACTTTGTCTGGAGTGACAATCTGCAGACGCTGCCAGTGGAGCGGATCGCAGTGTTCGAAACTGAAATGAAGAAGAGCGTCGCGAAGATCCTGCAGACGTACTCACTTCATCTGATGGGATCGTGGGCTATTCGGTTGATGTCGAATCCAGACGAGCTGCGGGGACTCCGGTTCACCCAGCAGAATGCGTACTATGCCGAGAGCAGCAAGATCCGCGGGCTGATTTCATCGAACGGTCAAGGCGTTGGGAAATCGTCTACTGGACCACGCGAGGAGACCGGTGTTGGCGAAGACGATGAAGAAGCAGTGGAGAACTACTGGAAGCTCAAAACTAAAGCTGGCGGACTGGAGGTGCGGGACAAACTCAGCGAGCTCTCGGTTTCTATTCTCAGTGTCGATGCGATTGAGAATTGGGGGAAGGAGACTGCTGCTGCTCATTTGCTCAAGTGGAGTCGCGTGTTTCAGCTTCGAGGTGAGCTGGAGACTTGTGGAGTCGTGCTGACTGAGCTTGCGAAGTGCATCTCGACTGATCTCTTGCCAGCGGATGGTAATCTTAATTCTGTGGACCCGTTTGCTGCCGAACTGCTTCGACTCGTGGGAAAATCTCGAGTCGTTGGTGCCGATGTGACTGCGATGAGCGAGGCGATCACTCTCCACTCGGCGTCGATCCAGCAGCCGCAAGAAATGAAACCACTTGAAGCTTCGGAAGTCCAGAAGGATCAACTCCCAGAACTTGCTGCTGAAGAGGTCAGCGGAACTGAAGAACCCAGTGAAGTACCACCTGTGAGCGGTGATGGAGAAAAGTCCGTTGTATCCAACAACTCGGATGTGAAAGACTTGGTCCAGATCTTAGCGTCGACGAGGAAAGAGGTGGAGGAGATTTTCTGTGCGCGAACCCGCTCCGGCCGCATGCGGGACAAGCTCCAGGCGCAGTCCGTTCAGCTGGCGCAGCAGACGATTGACCTCTTTCACAACATTGCGTCGATGCGCACGGCATGAGTTTTATTGAGCGACAGAGCTAACACGTACGACTTTCTAGACTATCAGACCTACCAGCGCCATCAGAAACCATGGAAAGGGAAAGAAAATACAGTTGTCTCTTCCAGATAAAGCTCGTGTCTTCCAGGGTGTACATGGAAGATGACATCACCGTCGTCCAGCAAGCAACTTGGTGGCTGTGAGAATGTGTCGTAAGGAACCATCAAGATGCTTTTCTCAACCATTCCTCTGCGGCAAGGTTCATCCAACCGCCACTCCCAGCCCCTTGATGTTCACCTTCATACGCACTTCAAGCCAATCTGCTGGTACTAACAATGACGCAAGAGAGAAAGCGTAAGCGTGGCCCAAGCGACAGCTTTACCACCGTCAGCACGTACGCCCCCGTGCCAGCAGCGAGGTGTCAAAGAACTCCATTCTGCGGGTTTCCTGATGTCGCCAGACGAAGTGATCCTCGTCGCGTTTGCTAGTGAGAAGCAGGGCAAGGTCGTGTTCACAAACGAATCACTACTAGTCGTGCGCAACGGCTTCGACGTGTCCAAGCCTGTCGAGCGCTTCGACTATCGCTCGACGTCGCTCTCACTTCTGCAGTTTCGAGTCTCGTCCCACCGATCGCGACGAAAGAACGGAGCTGATGCTCGCGTTCAAGGTCCAGCACTGCGTGATGACAGCAGTCGAGATCGCATTAAGTAGCGACGACGACTGAGTCGCGAAGGCGTCCTGCAAGACACTCGTGCTGCTATTTCTTGAAGCGAGGTCGCATGTCTGCGTGCTCTCGACCGCCAAGCACCTCGCGCAGACCGCTCGATTCTCGACGCACAGTACGTAGATCAGCATCGCACCGTTAGCTCACGCACTCTCGGTTCTCGCTCTCAACAAGGTGGCGATGGTGACTGACAAAGCGACAGAAGCTGGAACTAGAGCTCAGCCTGCACCAGCACGTGCTCGCGGCCGACGCCAACGCGCTTCGCGTCTTCGAGTTCCTCATCCCGCCCATCGAGCGAATTGGCTTTGTGCTCACGAGTCAAGATGACCAGTTGGAAGAGATCGCGTTCACGACCGAGGCGCTCCTCACACTTCGATCAAAGTCCGACACAAGGCGCTGCCAGCAGAATATACCCTACAAAGCCGTCGACCGCTACGACGACGCGTCGTTCCAGTTCTCGCCTGTGCAGTACGAAAACCTAGACGACCGGTGCTTCCGCTTCGGCTTCTAGACGAACCCGATTGCGCTCAATGGCGGCGCCTAGTTCTCGGTGGTGATGCGCGACGAAGCAGTTGCAACGATCTACTACAAGGTACTCGTCGTGCTCGTTCGTGGACGGAAGACGGGCTACTCGAGGGCACCAGCCTTCGCGATGGTGCAGCGCATGGTCGTACGAACTGCCATCGACAGCGCCTTCGACCGCCCGATGACGACGAACCTCCTGACACTGGACTGATGAATGCTGGCTGGCTTTCAGGAGATAAAGAAAACTGATATTGTGGGGTAGAGTCATACAAAAATCAAGTTTTCAGCTAATTAGGTGGGAGGTAGGTAGGTCCTCGCAAGAAAAATCAACAAACTTCACGTACAGAAAATAGTAACCTCGCTATTCCTTTTGACACCAGGACCACGGAGGCCAACGCTACTTTTACTTTCGACGGCCGTTGCTCACTGGCAGCGCCGGCACCACGACGCTGCGGTAGCTGCGCGGATTGAGGCGCGCGAAGTCGTCCTCGAGCCACTGGAGCGCCTGCGAGGCCTGCGTCGTGAGGCTCGTGGTTTCATTACTCGGATCCTTGAGGTGCAGCGCGTCGGCCGCGCGGTCAAGGCCTTGCTTGGCGAGCTCCCAGTTGCGCGCGCGCTCGTGCTGTTCGCGACTGAGCGCCACGAGCGCCTTGTAGTGGCTCTTCACGAGCTCCTCCTCCTTCTTGGCAATGTCGATGAAGATCGGGTACTCGCCGATCTGGAACTTGATCTCGCAGTCACGGTCTACGCGGCCCGTGGTCTCGAACTGGACTTTCGTGAGCGGGCTGTCGCGGTATTCGTACCGCAGCACAAGCTTCCGCGTTGTCGTAGCGTTCTCGCCGCAGACCGTGATGAGCGCCTGGTCCGTGAACACGAACTCCTCCTTGGCCGACTGGAACGCAAAAAGGATCTCCTCCTTCGGCAGCACGTACTGCGCACCCGCGAGCTTGGCGAAGTCGGTCACCGAGTTGCAGATGTCGGCCGTACCCGAGAGGTCCTTGGCCAGCGACTTGAACATTGGTCTGTGTGGATATGTGAGACTGTGGTGGTGAGGATGTGGACTTGGGTGGTGTCAACGTGGCGAAACGCAAAGTGTGGGGTCCAAACGGCAGGAGCATGGAGTCAAGAAGCTGGCTACTAAAGGCTAGGTTGAGGAGGGCATGCGTGCTCTGTACCTGAAAATCCATGCTGAGGCTCATGTGTTGGACACAGAACGCAGTGCGCAGTGCGAATGAACGTTAATGGAAGTGGTTGAGGGAGGGAAATGGATTTTCTGGTTAGAAAACAGGCAGACTGGGGTCATTGTGTTCGACACTGCGCGGCAGGCAGACTGTGAGTGTAGATAGCTTCATTGGGGTGACATCGGTTGAGGACACCAGAGGTGGACACTTGTTTGAGCTACAGCGACACTTTGTACTGATTGCATTCTTCATAAGTTATCATGTAATGTACAGAAAGATTCATAAACGAGCCTATTTGAGTAATATATACTGTTAGATAAACGAAAATGCACTATTTATGAACAACAAAGTGTGATTGTATCCTAGTGCGTACCTGTAATATGCTGCTTTCTGATTTTTAAGATGCGTCGTAGACGAAGCCGCGTTTCAATCGACGGAACCAAAAAATCCACTCGCTGTCTTCTTCGTCAGGTTGACACGCGTATCGTCTTCATCGTACGACTCAATAGAACAGGACGGTTGGGTGTGCGTGGGCGTCTGCAATGGGAGACGCCATGGAGCTCTTCGCTCTCAAGGCACCATACGAGTGACCAGCCAGCCCAAGTCGTGCCTTGGTCTTAATCGTTCATTTTCCAATTCGCTTCTCGCATCACACACGCCGCCTCCTCAAGCCCCACACCTCCTCACTCTTATTTTACAATGACCAGCATGCTCAAGGGAATCGCGTCGGACCTGACCGGTTCGGCCGACATCTGCCGCCCAGTGCGCCAGCTCGAGGCGTGCATCGCCGCGGGCTTCTTGCTGCCAAACGAAACCATCATGTTCGCGCTGCAGTCGACCAAGGAGGAGTACGCGTTCACGAACCACGCGCTAATCCGCAGCGAGGGCGAGAACGCCACCTCCACGCGCAAGCTCATCGAGCGCTTCGACTACAAGAGCTACACGATCAACCACGTCAAGTTCGAGACCGCTGGCCGCGCGGACCGCGACGTCGAGATCAAGTTCCAGATCGGCGACAAGCACATGTCGATCGACATCGCGCGCGACGAGGAGCCGACTGCGCGCGAGTACTACAAGGTGCTCGAGCTGCTCGGGCGCGTGCAGCGCAAGAACGAGCGTTCGTGGGAGTTCGCGCGCCTGGCGCTCAAGTCGTCGTCCGAGGCGCTGTACCTGACCGAGGGCAGTGGCCAAACGCTCACACGCCAGTCCGACGAGGCGCTCACGTGGGTGCAGCAGGCCTACGACCGCACGCATCCGCGCTGCTACCGCGACGTGATCCACATGGCGTTCGAGGAGCTGCGCATGGGCGCCAAAATGCTGCCTTGAGTGGTGTTGCTATAGCATTCATATTGAAGCTCTATCAATTCGAGTCTAAAGTCACATTGTCAAACATGCAAAGATCCACATTGACTACCGTATTTCAGCTCGATTGGACATGGAATGAAGAGTGGTTGAACATTGTCGTCGTTGAGCATCAACGCGTGGACCTGTAGGCGATGGATGATGACAAGCACCGTTGAGGGCGGCTCCACGTGCAGCAGTTGGTTGCTCTCGCTCGTTGCGCCAACCGCCACGTCCTCATGTCCGCGTGTGTCGTCGGGACCGCAGGAAGCGAATTTTACGCAGCACAAGAGATCGCAACGAGAAGGAACTACGACTAAAGGCACGAGAGAAGAGCAGTGCGGCTTTATAGTGACGCCACACGAGCACCGAAGCAATGGGTCGCGGTTGTGACGTCATGAGCGATATTCAAAACCAACAAGTGATGTTCTTTTAACCAGCACTCTCTGTGGCCTTCAATACAAAAGTAAAAAAATCACCTAAAAATATTTTTTCTCGAAAAAAATAAGTGGATCCGCAGTATTGATTTTCAAAGCGCACCTATACAAATTAAACATTTTTTATTCACACAGCAAAATAATTCTACGTTACGTAGTTCGCTTTTCAAAAAACATACTTTTAGAGACTACTATTGAATGACGTTCATATAAAAATAATTACTAAGTGGCGAAATCTTGGCTTGCCGTTTTGTATCGAGATCGCTATATTAAGAATAGGACAGCATTTCACCACTGACTCATGAAAAGTGTAAAAATTTGTATCTTTCCCATGTACTTTTTTCGTTAAACACATTGTTGATAATTATACCAAAATTTGTATGCTATACGGCTTGCAAGTACACTCCAGGCCAAAACTATACGGACACCCACATTTTGCCTCATAATTTTTCAACCACTGATCCGTTGGAAGCGCTGTTTGAATATGTTTTGCGAAACACTGTACTTCGTTCGTCTGTTTTGATAAAGGAGCAAAACTCGCTGTTTATGGGAGGTCTCACATACAAAAAAGCGTTTTGGGGTGGTGGCCAAAATTTACGGACACAAGGGACCATACAAATTCCTATAT
>JAADXK010000785.1:0-15692 GCA_023337805.1 Globisporangium barbulae | reverse complement strand
GGGTATGCTCACTCGCAGGGTTTACGAAGGAGGAAGGCAGTTCGCGTCCAAGCAAGAGCTTCAAACAGCCATTTTGCAGGCTTGGGACGAAATCAACTCTGCATACATCGAACGACTTGTCTGTTCGATGAGCAACCGATGCACCGCTGTTTCTGAGCTCAAGTGAAGTAAGTTACCGTATTAGTAACCGCTGATGCGCTCTTAAACGCTTTCAATACCAATGTTACCAATTTGGTCTTATAAATATTTCCACCCCAAAAATGCGTTATTTTTTGTTGCTTCATCAATTTTTCGTGTTGAATGCTGAAACTAACACTGCTAGTTGAACACATGAACAAAAGCATTGTGTCAAAATTTCAGCCAATTGATGGAGTTTTCAGCTCACAGCGAGAAAATCTGGTGGTCTTATATTTCCTGCCACCACTGTACCTGTCAATCCGTTGCCAAAAAATACGGATATAATCCTGGTCTGTTGTCGCGTTCAATTGTCATTCAAATTGTCTGATGTTCGACGTAATATGTTGTGCTCTTGGCGTCGAAATGCTCAATGCGCCAACTATGCAACATAACTACTGGAGAGATACTCATGCTTGTTGAGGTTTGTTCGACCGGTAAAACAACAAACCTATGACGAATTTAAAGACACTGTTTCTTGACGTCTCGTCTCAGTTCGGTTAATCTTTCAAGGTTCGCAGGCTGACCCTCCATGACTTTATTACGTCAAAGAATGTTGCATAGTTCGCATCATAGCTGTTTCAAAATTGAATTCTGGTTGATCTTCTTCGTCGTGGCTGATACAGCTAACATTATGTAGCTGGGCTCGAGAATTAGACTCAATATCGCAACGGAAGTCGTTTGTAGATAGTCGTGAACAATCATCTTCGTGCCGCCACCGACATTTTGCAACCATCTCCACAAGCCGCAAACTCGGCGTCGTTGAACATTTGTCTCTTTCTTGCAGGCAAACACGAAAACCTGATGTGTTTTAGCTAGCGCTCTGCCCAAACATACCCCATTTTAAGCGAACCAAGTGTTTGCATGCAAGCGTTTACAGAAAATGCGTTAGTCATCTGCAGTTCTTCCTTTTGCGAAAACAAGTAATGACCTCTACTCACTTATGGATATTGCCCAAAGCACTCAACAATCTCGACGAAGTCATGGGAAGCTTTCAGTTTTCTCGATGTTGATTCAGGTTTCTCAAGAATTGCCAGGAGCACTGTAGCAGAATACTGTTGACACGACAAGCGACTGTAATGACCTCTAGAAAACCGCGGCTTGAGTCTCAAGACCGCAGAATCCGCCCCTGAATCGCCTGGGTGGCCGAAAATTTCCTTCTCGCAGTGGTCGACTTCACCACCTCGCATAATCTCGCTTCAGAGGATAATCGTTCTTGATCCACTCACGGGTAGTATCCATATTGATGGTGGCAGCTAGAATAAATCTGCTCGCTCACAGATTAATCGACTTCCACTTCGGCCACGTAACAGTTGAGAAGCGCTTCGGGGTGGATTCGTACACATGTCGAACTGCTGTCGTGTATTGTGGAGTTCGACCATCAGTATCGCCTCCAATCTTTGACCACGATGATTTGTGGGTCGTACAGGCTCAATTGATATGAGTTCCGCCGATCATTCAGAAACACGAGCAATTAGAAAAGCTTCTTCGCGTATCTCATCGCATGGAGCACCTCACTAATCACCAGGTCTCTGATAGAAGTTGTATTATACTGCTTTTGTTTAGCATGTCATGTCGTATCGTAGCGTCATGGAAAATAACCTAGCACGCCACACACGAGAACGATAACAAGTCAGCGTTAGATCCGTGTTGAACTCGCAAGACGAGAAGCGCACACCGCAATTGCCTTGTAGCACAGCATTTCCACCGATACTGTAGTTTGTGGCAGATGCGAGACGAGCTGGGAGGCATTTCGCTGATGTCGCCATTTAAAGTTGGCTCTTCCAGCGCTTGCTCCGCTTCGCCTGCACTTCGCTCAAGTCCGCCACGTCACGATGTGCTGATGCTGGTCGGATGCTGTCGCACTTCTACCTCGCCACGTCGAAACCAACTCACGTCCCACTCAGTAGCACCAGAGAGTTCGGGTGTCAGACATGCCGTTCACTCGTCAAGCACTGGAGGACGGCGGTCGCTGCGTCTTCTTAGGCTCTTGTCGGTCTCTCGTTTCATGTCTTTGTGCGCTGAGGCAGCAAGGATGCGCAAACATGGTGGAGAATTTGGAGAGCACGCCGCAGATGATGGTTTGGTACCTCTAATATTGAGTATCCATTATTTACATACAGCACGTGTATCTTCTATTAATTCAGTATATGTTACTTCAACAACAATATAAGGGTAAATACAGATTGTAGCTATTTTGCGAGGCGCACGCTCGCTCGAACACAGCGATGCGCTACCAGCCGCGATATCGTACCAAGTGTTAACGAGGGACCACAAGCAATTTGTTGATGTCGCCTTCCCAAGGTGGATAAAAACAAATGGCTAGCTGAGCCGAGCTGACGATAGGGCCTGCGAGCTGGCCACAAAGGTCGTCGTCGACAGACTTGTGCGATATGTACACCCAGTCGCCACGTTGAAGTTTCCAACGACTTTACCATCGCAAGAATGAATGGCGCGTCGCTCTATGAAGAACCTCACTTCGGAATCGGCTGAAAGGCGCGCACTGGTCGAGACCGAACGCTTGGCTGTTCGGACGTGCGAGACTTGTGATGCGCTTTTACAGACACGAAGGAAGAGAGGGTTCCAGTGGCTCCACATGCAACTGAGCGCGTGCGCTCTGCAGAGCTGTTCGCACCAGCGTGTCCAACTTGCTCGACCGGCGAAGTCGCGCAGCCAGCAGTGCGAAGAGTGGTGAGAGACGACTCGAGAGACGCGCAACAGTAGCAGCAGCAGCCGTTGCTGATGAGAGCGCATCCAGCCGAATCAGATCCGAATACTGACTAACGTGGAAGCTGGTATCATCGATGGGAGTAAAGACCTTTTGCAAGCGCACCAGCTTCACATCAGCATCCAGCCAGCTCAACTGGGATGGAGCTTCACGGAGTCAGTGATATTTCTCGAGTCTGTCGATCTGGATCCAAGCGTGGCGTCATCAAGAAACCGTGAAGCTGTTCGCCCGCGTACACGGTGGCCGTCGGCCGTCCAGTGCAGAAGATCGAGTTAAGGAAGAAGGCGGCAGGCGTAGACGCTGACGTCCACATTTGGATGAACGCAACGCAAGTCGAGCGATCCAACATGCTTACCCGCTATTGGAGCAGTTCTGCGGTTCAAGCAGCCAGCTACACAAAACAGAAGCGATTCATCCATCACTGGCGAGCTGGGCAGTGGTGTACGAGCAAATAGATGCCTTGGAGAAGTCCGTCGAGGAGACAGGTGGATCCGCACAACCTGTACAGAGAGAGAGACGACCCCAATCGAGACAGCACTACAGTTCGGCAACAACAGCTCGAGAATGTGTTTAGTGGTCGCGTGACTGGGCGGCTGCGTCCCTGCAAGCTTCGAATCATGTCAACTCTGATTGCAGCCAGTCTTGCGAGATGGTGTGCCCCGATAAGACAATGATCCACCACAAGACGACCGTGCGTGGCGTCACTGCACGACTGGCAAGCTACTCGCACCAGTACACAATGGTCGCCGAGAAGATCCCAGTCGAGAATCCAGAGGACAGGCGCCACGGCTCGCGCAGTTATCAAGACAGGCTGTGCCAGCAGCTCAGCGAGCCGATTCGCCCCCGCTTCGCTGATCCCCCAGTACAATAGCTGACCATTTAAGACAGACGTGATCGATCCGTCTCACTCGAGTTGAGTAGCAGAGAGACGTGATGCGTGCAATTGAGGATTTCGTCAAAGAACTGCGCGCATCTCTTCGCACTGCCGAGGCGACAGGCGGAGCCGCTCAGCCGGGACAGTGCATCCGGTACTGCCGTATTAAGCGAGCTCAATCCTTCAATACAACAACCCGTCTTCGAAAGCGCGTTGCGGATTTCTGACTGAGGTGTCGTACAAGTGGTCGGTAGCAGGAGGGACTTAGGCGCTCGCAGCGCACTTCGAGCTTTGTATTGCACTGGCACAGCGTGCAGTCGGCGGCAGAGATGTGGAGCCCCACCGAGTCGGTTGGTCGACTGCGAAGCTGAGTATGACGTCACCGATTGACTTCGAAGCTGTTCGCAACCGTACAGGATGAAATTCTTTTAGTGCAGCGGAACTCAGTCGAGGAAGGAAGCGGCAGTCACTTACGAATGCTAGCGCTAAGCCAGCAATCAAGGACAACTAACACGCCAGCTCATGCAGCTCTGCTATTCAAGCAACTGCTTGCACAAGTCCACTGTAGCGTGAGTTAGCTTTGACTGTCGAGTGGTGAGCGAACAACGAGGACTTTCGAGAAGCACGATGCTCTTTCAGGCAAAAATGGACGCTAGCGTACATCAACATGATTTAGTCGATACTGCGCGGCTGGTGAACAGAGCGGAGCTGCTTTGTCTGACTAATAAGTTCTTTTTGAGGGAGACACTCGCTCCAAGCTTTCTCGTGATATTCCAATAGGCTTCCCTGTGACACTTGAGTTTGGGGAGCTGAACACAGCAGATATTAATAGTTAACATTGCTGTTCACTCTTCGTACAGTAAGTATCCTGGACTCCAGAGTTGATACTTCTTTAGCATGGGCTCCATGAAACGTCGTCTGATTAATCAATGCCCCCAGAACACCCAAACTTCAGGATGTACATGACCCAGTGCTGCTAACCGACTGCGCACAGCTCACACAGATCTCGCACTAATTTCTTTCCTGATAACGTCAGCTTTCACTCACCAGGAGGCTGTTTGAAAACTCAAGTTTTGGTCGTGGAGGTCCTCCACTGGAGGACTACAACATACTCGGGACTCCGTTTGATTAAATTTAATTAATAAAAAAATACACACAGCTTAGCTGACGTACTCAGACTTCTAGAGTCACGTTACCGTCCTTCAGCAGCGCGTGGTGGGTCACGCAGTAGTTGTGCGTGCGCTTGTAGGCGGCCTTGTTGCAGCCCTCGAAGGCGCAGCGCTTGCCGCCGCCATGCGCCCAGCAGAAGCCGTTCGAGACCGCAACCTTCTCACACGACGGCAACGAGCACATGGTGCCGCCTCCGTGAGCCCAGCACACGCCACGAGACTTGCCTTTGCGGGTACAAGTCTCCACCAGGCACTTGACAGATCCGCCTGTTTAGGGAGAAGGAGAGGGCAACAATATCAGTTGTCAACAGTCTAAACAGGTCGGACTCGCAGCACAGCGTACGCACCATGTTTCCAGCACTTGCCCGCGTTCTTGGCGCTCGAAGCGCATCCTTCTTCCGAGCATTTCCTCCCACCCTGGACCAACAGCGTACACCAAACCAAAGCACGAAAGTCGCCAGGTTAATTTCCAGGACCAGGAGCGAAAACCAATTTCCCAATTGCAGCGAAACACGAACCCCGTGGCGGAAGCAGAGGCCTCGGTTGATGATGTAGTTTGGACATCCGTCGACCTTGCACTCCCGCGAGCGCCGTTTCTCCTTACTGGGCTTGGATTCGTGGCCTGCAGCAGTTGCACTCTCAGTCGTTCTCTCAGTCTCCTGTCGAGAAGGCAACGGCGGCAGCGACAAACGCGTCAACTCATGACTGTGCCTCTGCTGTCGGGTTGTCATCGATGAGGGTGGACGAGCTTCATGCGACACAGCGTCCATGATGGAGCCTGGATAGGACGCTGAGCGAATGGGGAGGAAATGCGCTGCTTCGAGACCCGAAGGCTTCACTTCGAACAAGTCATCGTCTGCTGCTTGCGTTACCGAGTATTGCCGTCCACTAGTGCTGGACGCCACTCGTCGCTTCCGTGCGTCCAAACTGTTGATGTTGTGTGGTACTTCAGATGATGCTGGCGCTTCGTATGTTTCTATCTGTTCACCTTGAGCCATGAGGAAGCCCATCGACGTCTTGCTGAACGCCGACTGACCTGCATAACCGTGAACACCATACAGAGGCGCGGTGGTCTCGTGCTGCTGGACACGTGGGACTAAGGAGGTGTATTGGCTGGGCTCGTAGTGACTGACGAGGCTGGCGTTGGCGCTGTAAGCCTGTTTGAAGACCGTCGCTCCGCGGTCGTCTGCCATGTCATGCGTGATGTGTCCTTGTAAACCATCATCGTCGCTGTCCCCACGCAGCCGCGCGTTCGCGCGGCTGCGTGGGGGTAGCTCGTCACCCTGTCTCAAGCGGAGCGAGCTGCCAGGGAGCCCACGCATACCGTAGTGTGACGTCACTTCGTGGTCGTCGCTGGACGCTATCTTCTCTTCGTATTCATCCGCCTTATGACCAGCATCCTGCTGATACGTGGCGCGTCTGGCGCACCTCGTGGCTGCCGCTGCGGTCCCCAGGCCGCTGCGGCGCACGCGGTCCGCTATCGCGTCCTCCTGCTCTTGCTGGCGCTGCTCGGGGCTGGCGCGGAGCCTCGAGTGGTCCATGGGCGCGACGGTGAAATGAGCGGATGAGAGCGCTCTGTTGCTGTTGTTTTTGTGATAGAGAATGCCGCTCTTGAAGCGCTCTCTTTTTGCCAAAACTGGGGGCCACGAAACTGGGTGGACAGTCGTACTTTTTCTGTGTGTTCGCATAAACGCGCAAGGTGCGCGTACCATGTTCGTTCAAGGCGTTTGCACTCTCTATTTTGATTAGTTGTGACAGTTTTCCTGGAAAGGCGCATTCGAATGGTAAGCGTGAGCTCTACGGACACACTAGCCTCAACTGCATTACCGACGGTTCGCCCGAATCCTTTTCAAGTGCGCCTCGTTCACTGTATCGCGAATAAGGTCAATCAATCGATGTGCAGGTGGAACAGTTGCCGCAAAAAGTGCCTTTGGTAGGACATGGGACACCCAGTGCCACAAGCTCAGTGTGCGACTTGCAGTCAATGGTACCCCACTGGACCAACTTGTTTCTGATTTCAGATACGAGCCTGTTGGCTTCTGTGAGCCTGTTGGCTTCTGTGAGCCTGTTGGACGACGCCTTCACTGACGCGCATCCAAACATATACTTGCTGGGCTTGGTGCTAATTGCAGCCCGCGTGCTTGAGACGGTGCAGTCTGAGTGATGATGTTGCTCAGGGATACAAGACCAGTGGCAAGCATGAACAACGCGAGCGACTCAAATGACACATCTGTTCGCAGTCACGAAAACAGCTACAGCCCACTGCCGTTTACGAAGTGGCGCTCTAATGTATGTGAAGCGGCATCGCAGCTGAAAGCGCACTGGAAACTCTGCAGTTGCGACAAAATAGCTGCGGTGGTGGCATGCACGCTCTCATTTTCTGGTCTTGTGAGCCTGCTCAACACGCTTGACTTCGAGGTGTGTGCGTCGAAGTGGTCAATCTTCGGAATGTGCGCGTGTCATGTCGCGAGTTGTCACTTGTCAAGGCGTACAGGATGTAGATTACGCAAGGCATACCAAGAACCTAGGACCTTAGCGTGAAAGCGCGAGCAGATCCCAATCTCTCACCAAAAGGTCTATCGAGCTGCCCACACTGTCGCGCGCTGTCCGCCATCTTCACCAGTCAACAAACTTGTGCTGCGCAACAACAAACAGGGAACAGGTTGAAAGCACAATGGTGATTAGCTCCCTGCGTAAGACCTCGACATGTGAAAAGCAAGCACTTACCCCCTGCTTTGCTGACCTCTTGTAGACAGCGATCTTTGCGATGTGAGCCGCAGCAAGATCGCACAAGTCTTCGTTGATCATCTGCGCTCTCTCCACGCTCTGACTCCTCTCTCATACAGCGGAGCGACTGCTTCATGACAAAATTTGGGCCCCGATCTCGTGAGAAGGGCACTCAAGCGTCTACATATAAGATGAAGGCATCTCAACAAAACGCTGACCTGCCAAATATCACGTCGCCCTGGCGCGACAATGGAGAGAAGTGGACGATCACATCCACTTTTGTTGGTAGGACTTCAACTGACGCTATCTCTACTGTTCCATTCAAACGCGTAGCGACAAGAGGAGCTCCGGCAAAGTCAGCTGCATACAACGCACACAAAGAGCCCACACAATGGACATACATAGTGAGCATTACAGCGGAACTTGAGCAGCAAATGCAGCAAAGAGAAAGAGCGCAATACGCAGACCTGGTGCGAGAAAGCGTGCGTGAACCTAGCTGACGAGTGCGATCCGCGAGCTCCCAGTTCCGTGTGTGGTCTCTGAGAGCATGACGTGTTGCTTCTGCTGGGATCCAAGGCGCCGCTGGTGATCTGTTGTGGGCGCTGGTGTTTTCAAAAGAGAGCAACTGGAGGATCACATGCGGCAGAGGGTGGCAAATGGCTACAGGAAGGTGGACCCATCAAAAGATCGCAGAATATTAACTGAATGACCGATTGACACAGTTTCAGATGAATCTTAATTATAAATGAATATAAATAGGTTTGACTAAGTGAGAATGGGTGTCATAATTCAAGTATTACGGCGGATAAAAGGTCAGAGCCTCGGACACCAGTTTGCTCATCATCTGCTATCTTGCCCATCATTTAAGTAAAAGCTTTTCTGAGCCAAATCACTCCATCGTATCTAAAAGGGTATCACGTTTGACAGTCTCACCTTCGGCCCATTTTCCACAAAACGAAACTGTAGATCTCTGTCCTCAGCCATCTCCAGATCCTCGTGCGCTTGATTGTGTCATTATTCATTCTCGCCATATCCACGGAGAAACCAAGCAAGCGAGCGCTGCCAACTCAGACTAGCCGAGAGAGAGAGAGAGCCATCAATACACAGCAACGCGGCGCCGCCGCGACATCGTACGACCGCATGGAGCAGCGGCAGTGGGCGCGTCGCCAGAGGCGGCTGCCAACTGGTATTTAGAGAACGTGCGTGTGCGATCAACTGGCTGGCAGGTAATACGTTGACCAAAGACGTGCTGTATGAGTGGGGTTTTCTTAACTGCTTGGTTGACTGCTGATGTATTGTTCCTAGGCTCGTTGCTATTGTCGCCACGGCGCCGGCTTTGTGGTGTTGGTGCATTCTATAGGGATCGCAAGGCGCGATGAAGCTCCGATTCGCCCACTGTGTCTTCGGCCACGCGCCGGTCAATGGTGAACGTATTGGGTCTCCTGTACCAAGAATGACAGAACTGTGGCCAATTAAAAGAGCAATACTTTCCACAAACAAGTAAGAAAAAAGTGCTCTGGTTGAAATGCAATACAAAAATATCACTTTTGACAGGGTAACACAAATCGTGGACATAAATTACACGCATGGGAAGATTAGTATTAGATGCGTTTGAAGACGGAAGAAAGCGATCCAATACGAAGTATATCCTCCCTAACTTAGCAAGACCTTGACGCCGCGACGGCGTATTGACTTGGCCAGCGTGTCGAGCTGTTCGGCCGTCACAGCGTCCCATGCCCTTCGACTGCGTTGCGAAGCTTGTTCATGTGGTCGTACTGCCTTCTTCCTGCGTAGACGTGTTGAGTCATGATTTCCCAAACGTTCTCAATAGGTTGAAGCCGGGGGAACACGTTGGCCACATCATCACCTCGACACGTTGCCCAGAAAGCCACTCCTTGGTGGCACGGGAGGTGTAGCACGGCGCGTTATCCTGCTGAAAGATTTTCGTCTCCGTGCTCGTGAATGGCTGCAAATACGTGCGCAGCGTTAAGATGTACTTGATAGAGTCCACCTTGCCGCTCAGGAACTTCAACGCCGTCTTGGACGCGCCGGCAAACGCAGCCCACATCATCACCGAACCGCCACCGGAATACCGACGAATGTTGGGCTGCACTGGGCGGCGCGTATCCTCCTACTGGTACCGCATGCCGTCGGGGCCGTCGAGATTCCACTTCTTCTCGTCAGAGAACACAATAGTGGTCCACTTGACGTCGTCCCACACGCTTTGTCGCCTGCCCACGCCACCCGTTGTCTCTTGTGGAGTTTCTTGAGCGCTGGTTCAGCCAGACGCTTCTTGAACACCAGCCAATGGACTTATTTAAGAACGCGCTGGCCTGTATAAACGCTGTGGGACAGCTTGAGCTTGTACTTTGCTTTTGCCGCGCTCAATTTGCCTGCCGCCACAAGCAGAACAATGTGCCGTCGTCTCGTTCGCTGATCTTTCGCTTGTTTTCGTGCCGACTCGTCATCTTGGGGTTCTTTGCGGTCAACAACACCTTGCTACGCACATCAATAGATCGTTTAACATTAGCAGTAGTCGCTCGCATGGCCAAACCTGTTGCGCGAAGGGTCAAAATGCTGTTCTGCTCTTCCGCCGTCAGTTCTGAGCCTCGCGCCATTCCTTTGGATTTCAAACTGGTGTGGTCAAACACACAGTGGAGAGCATAAAAATCTACTCCCAAAGCCGGAGAATGAAAATGAATGGATGAGATGAATCTTTCTGTGCATGTAATTTATGTCCACGATTTGTGTTACCCTGTCAAAAGTGATATTTTTGTATTGCATTTCAACCAGAGTACTTTTTTCTTACTTGTTTGTGGAAAGTATTGCTCTTTTAATTGGCCACAGTTCTGTCATTCTTGCATCACAAATGATGCAGTATTGGTGCTGATTGGTGGAAGAATGACAATGTTCACAAACCATTGTCGCGGACTGTACGTGTGTTAGAGGTCATCTGAGCGTCGGCATCAACCTCGTACGCATGCGGTCACGTCATCGTACTCAAAGAGACACATCAACTCGACATACTGGAGGCTGTGAAAGAATCTGTCGACTTCAGTGTTGCAGACAAGGGCGAATCTACGGCGTGTCAAGTCTTCGAACTCCTTCCGTCGAAAAGCATGTTCCAGTTCGACCATTCAGTGTGTATTCTGCTCGCGCGCGCCGGAAGCTGAACGCCACGGACAAAAACATGGCAGAGAAAGTCATGCTGAAGTCAAGAAGACTAAGGGCAATACAACGGACGTAATCGCTAATCTACCGGTGGATGTTCGACGCTTTTGGAATACGCAGTTGGCTCCTTGTCCCAGACAATGGCGCTTCGCCAGCATTGCAAGATCTTCACTGTACAATAATTTTGGAGCTCGTCGCGCCGAATCGATTTTGAAGAGCGCGTGGCAGTGTTGCTGGGAGAAATCGTGAACTCGGGTGGAGACAGCACATTTGCCCAGACAACGCAGTGGCTTGTGGAGAAAGCCGAGGTGCTCAGCACAATGAGTGTACGGCAATTCGGTCGGACATGTTCTCCTCTGGCAGTCTTTGAGTTTCGTTCTGCAAGGCTTGGCTGCAGTGGACAGGAGCGTACGAGACAGCAGCTCGAGAACTGGCTTCAAGATCAGGATTCCAAGGAACAGAGTTAGGAAATCACTGTGAACACGACTTGGAACCAGCAGAATAGCCGCAGCGTGTTACTTGAAGACCTGAGTGGATGGCGCTTTCGTAAGCGTCGTATCGGACATGACATATTGCTGATTGAGGGCTTGAATGGATAACATTCAGCAGTCGAAATATAGAAACGAACGAAATTCTCCACACTGTCGAGTAGACGCGACTTTGTCGGTGCATGAGATTGTTTTTGCATCGGATACAGAATCTGAACAACGAGCGCGAGTCTTAGCAAGGACACCACCTCCAATTCACTACCGATGATGAAGAGAATTCACACTGAAGTGGCCTGACAACGGACAAATAAATCAATTTTCGTATATTCTTCGTTGTACGCAACCTTGGTGCTCCTTCGATCTCCAATATCCACTATATTTTATCATAATGGGCTCACAAGTTGCAATCTCTCGTGAGCAACAATGTATAGATGATCCGAAGCTAAGAGACCACTAACCGATCCGCTTCGTCCGATGTCTGCGATTCTATCACGCGTAACCACTGACAAGAGCTCATTGGGCGACGATTTCGAGTGTGTCTTTTGCGAAAACAAGGGGCACGATACCCCCAGTCGCGAAGTGTGGCGCGGCTCTGAAGAGTATCGTATGGATGATTTGTTGTTGCACCAAAACACACACTTAATCTCCTTGTTTGACTGATTGACAGACATGCAAGTAGACTGCATGTTCACATTTGACAGTCGAGTGAGAAGATCGTGGCATAATGGACCGACCAGTGGATCCGAGTTGCTCAGAAAACACAATCTCCGAGTGATTCGTGAAAGTTCGCCGGTGGCGACGTGGACCTACTTCATCGTACTTTATGAACTCCATCGGTCGAAGACTTCGCTCGTTTGTCGACAGAACTCTGTCCAACAATGTTGGAAAACGTTGGAAAATGGTGCACCTGCGTTCCAACATCATTTTCTGTTTACACTACGACAAACGAGGTAGCAGTTCAGATGAAAGCTGTCAGTCAATCGATACCTCGCTTGAAGAATTTCAATTCGTCAACCGAGTCAGCCCTCCAGTGTCGAGTGATCGAGGCGGTTGGGTTTTCCTGTCGTGGCTACCGTCAACACGCAAATTGTCATTTACTTTAGACCTCCAGTGTCTCGCTACCGTCCTTCAGTTGATCGTGGTGCTTGGTGCAATAGTTGTACGTTCTCTCATAGGCGGCTATCTTGCAGCCTTCGTACGCGCATCGCTTTCCACCACCGTGCGCCCAGCAATAGCCGTTCGAGACCGCGACTTTGGTGCACGAGGCATTTGAGCACTTGGTGCCGCCGCCATGCGCCCAGCAGAAGCCGCGCGACTTCCCTCGACGCTCGCAGCCATCGACCAGACACTTGACCGAGCCACCTGAAGAGAAAAGAGAATGTCGTGAGCTAGTTTTTCAATATTCAAGCTTTCAATGTAACTAAAGTTCGGTACGAACCATGTTTCCAACACTTGCCGACGTTCTTGGCGCTCGATGTGCATCCGTCTTCCGAGCATTTCTTGCCGCCCTAGATCACAAATTCAACACACAACAGAGAGGAACAATCACAGTGTTACAGAGTTTGGTTTCGTTCGCTGAGGCTTCTAGCGAAAACAAATATTGTGGTAGCTCACCCCGTGGCGGAAGCAGAGCCCCTTGTTGATAATGTAATTCTCGCAGCCGTCGACCTTGCAGGCGCGGGACTTGCGTTTCTCCTCGTAGCTCAGAGACTTCGCTGTCGATTTTCGTTTCTTAGCAGGTTTCTTGGTGGGCTTTGGAGGTTCAGGGGGGAACGAATGGGTCTGAGATGATTCAGGGACTGTTGTGCGGTTGCTTCGTGTCGAGAGAGCTCTTTGTTTGGAGTCGAGAGGCGGGAGAAGAAGAACGCGACGTGGCTCGCTAGAGCCGGGATGCTGGTTGTACATACCAGAAAAGCTGGCAGGCGCCAGTGCATGGATGGGAATAGTCGATGGCGTCGCTAGTGGAGTTGCTAATGAACGGAAGATGCTGCTTGCAACGTGTTCGTGGCCACGCGTCTCTGTTTTCGCAGCTCTCACTAAGAACTGCAGCTCGTCCGGTCGATTGCCCACCGTGACTGGAGCTGGCTGGACGATGTAATCAGCGCCGGATCGGCCGCGCTGGTTCATGATGAAGCCGAGAGACCCTTTGCTCGCGTCAAGTTCGCGCTGATGGAGGCTCTCGGCTGATGCATTCGGGTAATAGCTCTCGTTGACATACACTGGATGCGGCGTTCTGCTGCTGCTGTTCAACGGCGGCACCTGTGGGTCGTGCTGCGACTCTCGCTCGTCGTCGCCGTGCCATCGTTGCGCGTGGTAATCGGATCGCAAGACGCGTGCGTTGTACACGGTGTGATCGCGACTGTGATCCGACGGCACAGCCGCCTCATTGGAAACCGCGCGCATGTGCACCGCCTTGGCTGTCGCTAGCGCTGCTGTGCAGCTCCGTTCTTGTCGCACGTGGCGCCTGTTGGTCAGTCAGACTCGCGTCGCACGTGACACTGGCTGTGAGACGACGACGGCGTCGAGCGTGGCGGTGTCGGTGGCGCGACAGGGGGACGGACACCGTCGCGCACAGTGAAGGCTCGTGGGTGTGCGTTTGGCGTCTCGCTCGCTCGCTGCTGAGCAGCTAGCTCTTCCGGCGTTCGTTTGTTCGCTTTGCTGAGTGACTGACGCTGTTTGCTTGGGCGTTGCGCGAGAGGGTCCGTTGTTGGATAAAAATTACAACACAAAGCGCTCCGTTGACAAAAGCGGGGGAGCGCTAACACAGCCGGGCCATTGCAGTCGAGTGGTTCGTGTGTTCGATGAACACAGATGTTTGACGTTCATTCACGATCTTGGTGCCAAAAACAGGTCAGGGCTGTCGCTCATGTTTGCCACCTCGTGCTGTGGCTCTTCATGCAGAGCGCATGCGAATGGTGAAAAGCCAACAGTCTTCCTCGATTGACCAGAGCCAACTCACTGAGTAGCTAGGGGAGAGACATACTGCACCGTGCTGATGCTGTTTTGTTGAATGGGAGCATCAGACTGTCTATACAAGCGTGGCTCGAGGGAGCCGCACGCAGTAGCAGGTGAGTGAAGAAATGCGAAGAGCGAGTGGCGCTGCGACCCAGACTCGTGTCCTGCCTGTGTGGCATAAGCTGGCCGTTATGAGGGCTATGAGCATATCGATGTCCATTTGCAGCGAGCTCACGATGTGACGGAGCAGCAGGACGACCAAGGCAGCACTACAAATCGACGTATTCGATGGGGGTGAAAGCACAACGTACATAGGCTCGTGAAAATACCAGAGCGTCCATGTGTGCTGCGGTGATCACAAGCAACGCATGCATGCTCAGGAGTTGATTCTATGCAGCCCGAAGAGAGCCGAAAACGATCTAGTCTGAGCACGATCGACGCATTCGTGCTGTCAACAACACCACCATCTGTCACCACAGCCACGGCGTCATATGGGTTTGACTGCACAGGCACGCATCGCGGCGGATGGTCGACGTGTCTCGAGAGCAGTCTTGCTAGCGAGCGCATCTGGGAGCGATGGTCGCAAGTGACGACATTGCGGGTGGTCTTTGAATTGGCTTCTCGAGTCGAAGCGACTGCTCACTGTTGTGACGGCAAATACCGGTATGGCGCGTTGATCGAGAGAGCCGCGAGCTCCACCGACGCGTGCAGCAGATCGAGAACGCGCAAATGAGTCCGACCGCGGCGGGCAAACAAGAGGCGTGACATGGAGCTCACCCGATCAGGCTGACGATGTAACATAAAGAGGGATCCGAGCACACTCTGCAATCCAGTTGAACGTGAACAGCAGGCTAAGAAGAGTGGAACGTCACACGAGGAACGAGTTGAAATGTGTCTCTGGAAGTGTAAGCAAACGCGCGCGTTCTTTTCAAACGGCAGCAAGAGCTCCAGTGGACTCTGCTGGACAGATGGCTGGCAGCGGCTGGGGTTCAAATATGATGACTTAACAAGTGGCTTGGTGCAGTGCGAACTTTACGATGCGAGAGGCAAATGCTCAGGCTTTTGTTTGAACAGCTTGGCCATGAGGGCGTACGAGTGTACATTGTGCATTGTCTGCATTGTTTGGCGAACTACTTGCAAGCTGTATAGCATACGAAATTTGGTATAATCATCGCGCTGGAAGTGCCAATGCAGATCCACTTTGTGAGCTGCTGGAACGAACGAGCTCCGCTGCTCTCATCTTATAAAAACAAACGCATTTGTTGACTCCCACTGTCTCCAAGAAAAGTACTTCTCTGCCGCTCAATACAGCGAACCCCAAGTGCGAGGAGTGACTGTGAGCGACCACCTCATGCCATCGCTGACCCTGAAGGCGGTCGCATGCGACACAAAACCCGGCCCGTGGC